>JAJIBD010001999.1:0-107649 GCA_021461705.1 Cryptotis parvus
GCAAATAAATGCAGTCATTCTATGTCTCTCTCTTTCCTTCTGACTAATTTCACTCAACATGATTCTTTCCATATCCATTCATTTAGAGGAAAATTTCATAACTTCATTTTTTCTGACAGCTGCATAGTATTCCATTGTGTAGATGTACCACAGTTTCTTTATCCAGTCATCAGTTCTCGGGCATACTGGTTGTTTCCAGGTTCTGGCTATGTGAATAGTGCTGCTATGAAAATAAAAGTGCGGATTGTGTTTCCACTGTGTGTTTTTGGCTTTCCAGGGTATATGCCCAGGAGCGGTATGGCTGGGTCAAAGGGGAGCTCAATTTCTAGTCTTTGGAGGAATGTCCATATTGTTTTCCAGAAAGGTTGTACAAGTCGACATTCCCACCAACAGTGTATGAGAGTCCCCTTTTCCCCACATCCACGCCAGCACTTGTTGTTTTTACCCTTTTGGATATGGGCCATTCTCTGTGGTGTGAGGTGATAGCTCATTGTTGTTTTGATTTGCATCTCTCTGATGAATAGTGATGATGAGCATTTTTTCATATGCCTTTTGGCCATTCGGATTTCTTCCTTGTCAAAGTTTCTATTCATCTCCTCTCCCCATTTTCTAATGGGGTTGGCTGTCTATTTCTTATATAGCTGTACCAGTGCCTGATATATCCTGGATATTAACCCCTTATCAGCTGGGTATTGGGTGAATATTCTTTCCCATTCTGTCGACTGTCTTTCTATCTTGGTCACTGTTTCTTTCGAGGTGCAGAAGCTCTTCAGTTTCATGTAGTCCCATATATTTATATTTTCTTCTAGTTGCTTTGTTAATGGTGTTTCACCTTTGAAGATGTCTTTAGCATCGATGTCGTGGAGGGTTTTTTCCTATATTTTCTTCAACGTACTTTATGGATTCAGGTCTGACATTGAGATCTTTAATCCATTTTGAACTGATTTTTGTGCAAGGTGTTAGACACAGGTCCAAATTCATTTTTTACATGTAGCTGTCCAGTTTTCCCCAACACCACTTGTTGAAGAGGCTTTCCTTACTCCAGTTTGGACTCTTTGCACCTTTATCAAAGATTAACTGGTCATGTCTTTGAGGGTGGGTGTCAGGATACTCAACTCTATTCCATAGGTCCACAGGTCTGTTTTTATTCCAGTACCACGCTGTTTTAATTACTGCTGCTTTGTAGTACAGTTTGAGGTTGGGAAAGGTGATGCCTCCCATCTTCTTCTTCCCAAGGATTGCTTTAGCTATCCGTGGGTGTTTATTATTCCATACGAATTTCAGAAGTGTTTGGTCAATTTCTTTAAAGAATGTCATGGGAATCCTTATAGGAACCGCATTGAATCTGTACAAAGCTCTCAGGAGTATTACCATCTTGACAATGTTAGGGGAGAATTAACATTGTCAAGATGGTAATTACCATTTTATTTGCCTGTGGGGTTCATAGGACCCTTCCGGGCTACGGTCCTGGGTTGACGTCCCACAAGGCAAGAGCCTTCCTGGCAGTCCTGTCTCTGCAGCCAACACGTCAAATTCTTAGAGACTGACTGGCAATGTGGCAGAGACGGGCCCTCCACATTGCTTAGGTTTGAGGCGACTGACAACTTCTCTTGGAACAGAAGACTTCGGAGGAAAGCAGAGCAAGTTATTGGGTTATTGGGGCTTTGTTTAATGGTGAGTCATCAGGGTCACTTCTGGAGGTGACCCTTGGGGGCTGGGGAGCAAACCTAGGGCTTTGCAGGCTCTGCCATCGGAATCATATCCTTGGCACAGTTTTAAAACAATTATTAATTTAATTTTTATGAATGATTTTTTTTAAAAAAATCTTTCTTTACTGGATGAGTAAATCCTAGATCATAGCCCTTGGGGGTTCCTGTTTGAGACCTTGGCAAAGGCAAAGAACGAAGGGTATTTTCCTTTTTTCTTTTTCTTGTTTTGTAGAACAGAATGATCTTAGGGAGTGAGCTTGCCTGTTGCAACCAGGTAGAGCTGAACTTCGTGGTTTTTCGTTTTTTTTTTTGTTTTTGTTTTTCACTTTATAACTGTTCCACCATAAAGTTAGACCAAGGGACAATTCTGGAGCTCAGCTTCCTACCCGGAAAATTCAGATTAAGGAAACAGTCCTTGCTGGGTGCTCTAAGGAGCAGAGGCGATCAGCTGAGGAAGACCCTGTCTGGGCTTTGTTTCCCGCCTTCCACCCTCCCCAGGGTTCATTCCCTCCCTTAACACTTTCAGAAAACTCAGCTCCAGAGCTTCGGCTCCTGGGCAGAAAACCTTCTGGCGGCACGTTGCTACCCTCTGCTGTTCATCTGTATAGATGCAGTTCATCCCACATGGCAGCTGTGTTTTTTGATCCAAAGAAGCATAGGTGTCTAGAACCTATCCAACCCTTCCAGAAAGAATTACACCAAGAGGAGATAGCGTGTACTAGGACCGAACACATAACCTGAGGGTTCTAGTGGAAACTGCTGAGTCTCTTGTTAGGAAATTTATTGAGAATTTCAGGACAGGGCTGAGAATATGATTTAGCAATGAGACCCATTCACATCTCTGAATACCACCAAGCCAAGCACCAAAGGAAACGCACCCTCCACCCTCCACCCTCCAAAGCATTTCAAGATAACAACAACAGAGTATTAATTGGCGAGCAATTTGGACTGTGGCCACACCCATGAACAGCCTTTGCTCTGCTGACCCCTACTCCCAACCTTAGATTTCCGGATCTGTGATGAAGTCTCCATAGCTCCCTGAGGGACTGGAATTGAGTAATGTGTCTGAGAGTGGAGCTAAGGGAAAGGGTCCCTCCTGTTCAACCAGACTGCAGGGGTTTAAGTTTCTCTAGGTATAATGCAGTATATACAATGTATAATGGTTTACTATGGGGGTTTGAGAAAGTTGCACCCCCACCCCCCAAAAAACAATCCCTTATGCTGGCCTTGAAAACCAATTCAGACCAGGAATTACACTGAGACTCCAAGTATCACCGTCGCTTGAACAGGCTCTATTTTGGAGAACAGAGCTTACTTGTAAGTAGAGTGGGCTGAAATTCGCTCTCATATTCCCCTAGGAGAGACCAGTCCAAGTGAGAATGGACTAATGGCCTCATTCACCAGGTAATTCAGCACACTCTGAGGGGAATCAGAAGGGATAGATCCAGATGCCAAGAGTGATTAGAGTAAAGTATCTCTCTGTGGAAGCCAGAGCAGTGAGGGAGCCAGCACCCTTTTCATTCATTCACCACTAACTAGGATCTATCACAAAGGAAATTAGATGCCAAGATCTGGCTTCACAGGTGCTGGGGGCACAAGACGCTAAAGTCCAAGATGAACGAACAGGATACTTTAGAGTAAAGGTGAAAGGATCCCTGGAAGACCCAGAATCCTTTTGAGCACCCCCTCTTAGAGCTGGTGCCATAAAGTGTTAGCAAAGGTAGATGTTCCTGCACCAATGGGTTCTTGAAAATTGCAGGAAATATTTGTATATGAAAAGCTAGAGTTTATTGTGCAGTTTAAGTAGATGGTCTGGGTCCCCCCAAATGTCCAGGCCTTTCCTTTACCTGTGTATGACATCACTGCTTCCTATTTCACAATGCCCGGTCCTGAGTGAGACTTCTCAAATCTTGTCTCATGGACGGTCTCCCACTGATTCCCTGAAGTCTTAGTTTTCCTTAGCCACCAGCTGTGGCTATATGCACGTGCATTGAGACCCCTGTACTCTGTATAACAGGGCCTCTCAATAATTAAATAAAAATCATTTGAGACCAATATCCCACAGGCATTGCCACCCATCTGCCCAGCTTCCAGGTTCATGATTAAATCTCGGAAGAGATCAAGCAAGCCATAAAACATCCACAAGTAGCCCATCTTGTGGCTGAAAGCTCTGAGAGGGGGCAGGCAAGGCCTGGAAGTTGCACTCACACCCCACTGCTGCTGCCATGCCAACGGCCCCACTCCACTGCCTCACAACTGATTTCCACATAGATGCTGAACTGTTGAAAAGTCCAAGTTACACCAGTCTTCAGGCTAAGAACTCTGGGGTCTTCTTGGAATGGGGATGGGCAGCACCCCCCCCAAGCCCCCTGGACTTCCAAAAGACCCAGAAGCCATACCCATATCTCACAACTGCCTGCAAACTCACAGCCCAGTTAAATATCCTGGAGTTTGTGGTGCACGCAGCTGCAAATTGTACAATACTGACATTCCAGTAGCAGCCGCTGGGTCAGAGGGAAAGTGACACAGAAGCCAGTCAAGCTCAATATGCAAAAGCAGCAACACCAAAAGGCTCAACTCGAAATGAATGACTTAGCAAACCCTCAGACAAGGACTTAATGAACCCATGGGGAGATGGAACAATTTTGCTTTTACTGAAGTAATTTTTGATAATTTCATTGGCTAATTTGGTTGTATCTCTGAATGCAGCAGTTATGTGTACCTAGGTCGAAAAGTCAACATGATGAATGAGCTAAAACCTGAGCTGTGCAGGAGGAAGAGAGTGGCATGGAATGCCTTCAAAGGCATCGAAGAAATAGCAAAAAGGACAAAGAACCTCCGGCTCCGGGCACAACTCTCTGACTCCATCGTTCTCCCTGCATTAACATACACCTCAGAGACCTGGGCCCTACGAAAGCAGGATGAGAATGCTATTCGGGTCTCCCAGAGAGGAATCGAAAGAGCTATGCTTGGAATATCATGCCTCACTCAAGTGAGAGAAGGAATCCGGAGTTCTGACCTCCGTGGCTATTCCAGAATCAGGGACGCTGTCTCGTTTGCCAAGGCATCGAAAATCAGATGGGCTGGACATGTAATGCGATTTGGAGACAACCGCTGGACTAGAGCCATTACCGACTGGATCCCACGGGATGTCAAAAGATCACATGGCCACCCACCTACAAGATGGTCAGACTTCTTTGTCAAGATCCTGAAGGAATGGTTGGAGGCTCTTCATATCCCTGAATCAACCAGATGCCATTGGGCTACATTAGCACGTGATAGGGTCCAATGGAAATGTTACTAGCGCCCGCTCGAGCAAATCGATGAATAACGGGATTCAAGTGATCAAGCCGAAGTGATCAATTTGGTTGTAACAAGCAATATAAAATAACTTATTTTGTGCCCACTCAAGGCGGCAGCCCAAAAGAGGTGGTTAGTAAATAGGGATAATGGTGGAAGGAAGGTCACACAGGTGGTATAATTAGTGTTGGAATATTAAACACCTATAACAAATGTATCATGAACAAATTTGTAAACCAGTCTTTAAAGGTAGAAAATAAAACTAATATATTTGTGGCACCATGATTTACGGAACTGTTGATGATAGGATTCATACTGCAGACCCCAATGCCACACCTCCCTCAGTTCTCCTGCTTCTTCCTGTGTCCCCAGCATGCTGAGCTCTGTGCTGTTCTGTGCTAGTTCCCAGGTCCTGCTGCCTTTGGTTGTTAGCTTATTCCCTGACTGCTTCTTTCCATCCTGCATAGGAGAGATCATTTTGTGTCTGTCCGCCTCCTTTTGGCCTTTTCCATAGCACAGTTCCCTCCAGTTCCATCCATACTACAAACTCTCTTAATTTCATCTTTTCTTCTACTTTTTTGGGTCACATCTGGTAATTTTCAGGGGGCTACTCCTGACTCTGGACTCAAGAATTATTTCTGGTGGTGCTCAAGGGACCATATGAGATGCTGAGGATCAAACCCAGGTCCAACACATGCAAGACAAGTGCCTTACCTGCTGTACCTTACCTGCTGTGAAATCTCAGTCCCTGATTTCATCTTTTTTATAGCTGAATAGTATTCCATTGTGTATATAGCCACAGCTTCTTTATCAGTTATCTGTTCTTGAATATTTGGGTTGTTTCTAAATTCTGGCTATTCTGAGTAGTGCTGCAGTGAACACAGGGGTATGGATGCATTTTGAGAATAGGTTTGGGGGCCCGTGGAGTCAATTCTGTCCCCGGGCAGGAGAGGTCCACAGGCACCTGAGCCAGGCCTCCTTTCCAGCTGCACTTTCTCTGGTTACATCAGCATTTAAGTCTTGCTCCCACCATCTCCTCCTCCCTCCCACCTCCTCCTGCTCTGCAGTCCTTCCTTTATGCCTCTCTGTCCTCCGTGCTTTGCTTCTCTCTCTGCCCCTTCCTATTTCCCTTCCCTTTCTTCTTCAATTCCCCTTCTCTCACCACTCTTTATGCCTATTTATTGTTGTTATCTTCCAATAAAAATGGGTTATTTTTGCTTTGGGGGTCACACCCACCTGTGCTCAGGGCTTACTCCTGGCTCTTCACTCAGGGATCACTCCTGGCAGGCTAGGCCACATATGGGGGTATCAGGGCTCAAATCCAGGTCTGTTGCATGCCTGCCAAACACCTTACCAGCTGGACTATCTCTCTGGCCCATCTTCCTATATTTTCTTCAATGTACTTTATGGATTCAAGTCTGATATTGAGATCTTTAATCCATTTTGATCTGATTTTTGTGCATGGTGTTAGACACAGGTCCAAATTCATTTTTTTACATGTTGCTGCCCAGTTTTCCCAGCACCACTTGTTGAAGAGGCTTTCCTTACTCCATTTTAGACTCCTTGCACCTTTATCAAAGATTAAATGATCATGTGTTTGAGGTTGGTTGGTGTCAGAATACTCAATTCTATTCCATAGGTCCACAGGTCTGTTTTTATTCCAATACCATGCTGTTTTAATTACTACTGCCTTGTAGTACAGTTTGAAGTTGGGAAAGGTGATGCCTCCCATCTTCTTTTACCTGAGGATTGCTTTAGCTATCCTTGGGGGTTTATTGTTCCACACAAATTTCAGGAGTGTTTGGTCAATTTCTTTGAAGAATGTCACAGGTATCCTTATAGGGATTGCATTGAATCTGTACAGAGCTCTAGGGAATATTACCATTTTGACAATGTTGATTCTCCCCATCCATGAGCAGGGAATATGTTTCCATTTCCTTGTGTCCTCTTTTATCTCTTGGAGCAATGTCTTGTAGTTTTCTTTGTACAGGTCCTTTACACACTTGGGTAAGTTGATTCCTAGGTATTTGATTTTCTGTGGCACAATTGTGAATGGAATTGTTTCCTTAATATGCCTTTCTTCTCTTTCGTTATTTGTATATAGGAAAGCCACCGACTTTTGGGTGTTGATTTTGTATCCTGCCACTCTACTATATGCGTCTATTGTTTCTAGGAGAGTTTAGGGTTCTCTAGGTATAATATCATGTCATCTGCAAATAATGATAGCTTGACTTCTTCCTTGCCAATCTGGATGCCCTTGATGTCCTTTTCTTCTCTGATTGCTATGGCAAGTACTTCCAGTACTATATTGAATAAAAGAGGT
The DNA here is from genome assembly GCA_021461705.1 of Cryptotis parvus. Lineage (NCBI taxonomy): Eukaryota > Metazoa > Chordata > Mammalia > Eulipotyphla > Soricidae > Cryptotis > Cryptotis parvus. The sequence continues at coordinate 7,333 of JAJIBD010001999.1, forward strand.
GAGAGGGGGCAACCTTGTCTTGTCCCTGATCTCAGGGGGGAAAGCTTTCAACTTTTCCCCATTTAGAATGATGCTTGCTGTGGGCTTTTGGTAGATGGCTGTAACTATCTTGAGGAAAGTCCCTTCAATTCCCATTTTCTGGAGGGTTTTAATCATGAACGGGTGCTGGATCTTGTCAAATTCTTTCGCTGCGCCTATTGATAGGATCATATGGTTTTTATTTTTTTCTCTTATTGATATGATGTATTATGTTGATCGACTTGCGAATGTTGAACCATCCTTACATTCCCAGGATGAATTCTACTTGGTCTATGATGTATAATCTTCTTGATGAGTCTTTGGATTCTGTTTGCTAGTATTTTGTTGAAGATCTTAGCATCGTGTTCATCAGGGATATTGGTCTGTAGTTTTCTTTCTTTGTGTTGTCTTTCCCTGCTTTGGGTATCAGGGTGATATGTGCCTCATAGAAGCTGTTTGGGAGTGTTTCTGTTTCTTCTATTTCCTGGAAGAGCTTGAAAAGGATTGGCAGTAGGTTCTCCTTAAAGGTTTGGTAGAGTTCACTAGGGAATCCCGTCTGGACCTGGGCTTTTGTGTTTGGGAAGACTTTTAATTACTGTTTCTACTTCCTCAATGGTGATAGGCTTATTCAGGTATTGGAGGTCTTCTTGTTTCAGCCGTGGGAGGTTATAGGACTTCAGGAATTGATCCATTTCTTCTAGATTCTCATGTTTCAAGGCATACAGGCTCGCGAAGTAATCTCTGATGATCTTTTGGATTTCTGTGGTTTCTGTTGTGATGTCACCATTTTTATTTCTGATTCTCGTTTATTTGGGTTCTCTCTTTCCCTGTCCTTACAAGTCTTGCCAATGGTTTGTCAATCTTGTTTATTTTTTCAAAAAGCCAGCTCTTGGTTTCATTAATCTTTTGGATTGTTTTTTTTTGGTTTCCAACTCATTGATTTCCTCTCTAAGTTTTATTATTTCCTTTTTTTCTGCCTGGGTTGGGCTCCTTTTGTTGGTCTTTTTCTAATGTCTTCAGCTGTGTAGTCAGGTTATTTATGTGGGCCCTTTCTTGTTTCCTGATGAGTGCTTGCAGAGCTATAAACTTCCCTCTTAACACGGCTTTTGCCGTGTCCCACAAGTTCTTATAGTTGGTGTCTTCATTTTCATTTGTTTGCAGAAATCTTTGGATTTCCTGTTTGATTTCTTCTATGACCCATTTGTTGTTCAGGAGTGAGCTGTTCAGTTTCCAGGTGTTTGGTTTGACTCCCTGTTTCTGTGTACGGTTAACTTCCATTTTCAGTGCATCATGGTCTGAAAAGATAGCTGACACAATTTCTATCTTTTTATTTTATTGAGGTATGCTTTGTGGCTCAGCATATGGTCTATCTTGGAGAATGTTCCATGTGCACTAGAGAAAATGTGTATTCAGCTTTTTTGGCATGAAAAGCCCTGTATATATCCACTAGCTCTCTTTCTTCCATTTCTTCCTTCAGGGCCAATATTTCCTTGGTGAGTTTCAGTCTTGTTGATCTATCCATCGTTGATAGAGCAGTGTTGAAGTCTCCAACTATTATTGTACCACTGTCACTTTGAACCAGAGTCTTTGGAAGATTCTATGCCAGTTTTGCCTTCCTCTTACCGGTGGGCAGCAGCCTTCCCTGTGGGAATGTGGTGAGACTGTTCAAACAGGCACCTTGAGAGCTGAAATGTTTGCCTCCCGGTCTCACTTGTTCCAGGTTGATCAGGATGATGTCTGGCTCTTAGCTCTGGGGAAGCTTTTATCTCCAAGAGAGGTGCAGGAATTGGTTAGTCTATATTTTTCATTCCAGCAGAAACTGGGGGAACATATTTGGGAAGGAATCTTGAGGCTATAAGACTAGGCAGGGTATGGTTTTGTTGTTGTTGTGTATGGGATGTTCTCCTTCTGTTTAGGATTTACTGTTTTACCAAGACCTCTGGGGGTTCTATTAACAGATGTGCTGCTGGACAGTCCCTAGTAGTACCAGCCTAGGGGTGAATGAGGTGGAGATTCTGGACCTACCTGGGCAGAGGGGTGAGTCAGGGCATGGAAAAATCCAAAGCAATGCTCCCAGAGTGGATTATGATTTAAGATGAGAAAATCACGACCAGTTTATGCATCTCTGAAAGCCAAGACAACATTCCCTTTGCTAGACAATACTGAACGAGGCACAACATTGTTGAGAAGCTTGGTGGTGGCCTGTAGACCAAGGCTGATGGTTCAGTACTGATATGAAACTGGGCTCTATACGAATGGGAGGGATGGGATTCTGGAACAGCAGAGTTCAGGCAACAGCCCTTAATGTCAGAATCAAAATAGTAAACCACCGTCATAGGCAGTGACAAAGAAGTAAGGAAAGAAAAAATGCAGCTAAGGAGCCTGACCCCCAGGGATAAGTGGAGGAGGTCAATAAACCATGCAAGTTAGGATCAAAATTGTCAGGTTCCTATGAAAGCTTTGGACAGACTGTTCGGGTCATAAAATAGCAGGCCTGTCAGTTCTGCACTGAAAGATGGCCTGCCTTCAGCCGCCTTTCAGATCTAAGCCTGTTCAGAGGCCCAACATCAGTGATCCAGGGAGAACAGGCTTTCTGAGGAAGAGTACAATGCCACACAGGGCATCAGGGGGCAATGCAGTTAGCTAGAGCATTCGCCTACTGTGGGGAAAACACACATCTGTTGTTTTCCTTTTTGTAAATTAAAAAAAAACTTTTATTATACCACCATGAGGTATACAATTACAAAGATGTTCATGTTTGGGTTTCAGTCATGCTGAGTTCCAGAACCCATCCCTCCTCCAGTGCCCATTTCCTACTACCAATGTCCCCTGATTCCCTCCCCCACCTCCTCAAGCCTGACTCTATGGCAGGCACTTTTGCCACTCTCTCTCTGTCTCTGTCTCCCCTCTCTTACACATTGTGGCCTGCAATACATACATTTAGAGGTCATTATATATATATATATATATATATATATATATATATTATGAGTCCTTATATATATATATATATATATATATATATATATACCTCTATATATATATATATATATATATATATATATATATATATATATCCCTTTGCCTACATTCAATGCTCGGTTCTAGACTGGTATTATAATTTCCAACAATTAATAGACTTCCTTCTGTCTTACCTAACCTCTCACTCCCACACACCCGTGGTAGATTCCACCCACTGACAAGACCTCCCTCATCCATGTTTTGCCTGGCCTTGGATATTGGTATCATGCATTTTTTTATATCCTGCAAATAAATGCAGTCATTCTCTATCTGTCCTTTCCATATGGCTAATTTCACTTAGCATGATCCTCTCCATGTTCAGCCACTTATAGGCAAATTTCATAACTTTGTTTTTCCTAACAGCTGCATAGTATTCCATTGTGTAGATGTACCACAGTTTCTTTATTCAGTCCTCCATTCTTGGACTCTTGTTTCCTCTTGTTTCCAGATTCTGGGGAGGCACACATCTTTATAGGCGACTGCAAGCATGACTTTGCCTTTTAAAGTGGCAATAAATTGTTGGCAGTTTGGTTTAGAATGGCATTACATTTTCTATGAAGGGCCAGGTAATACTTATTTTAGACTTTGTGAGCTATAAAATGTATTGTCACTAATCAACTCTATCATTAGCATGAAAACATTCATAGATGATAAATAAACCAATGGTAGAAGTTGTCGTCCAATAAAACTGCAGTTACCAGAAACAGCTGGTAGGATTTGGCCCCCAGGCAGCTGTCCCTGATCCCGACCTTGGACTAAGTCAATTTTTCATAAAAATTCCATGAGTGTCTTGCTCGTCAAGCCCATATTCTCCTTTGAACATGTATCTCACTTCTCTTTGCTTGCCTTTTTTCCACTCTGGAGAAGTCCGTGTTCTCGCTGAACAAACATTTATTGCTTTCTCTCCCTTCACATCTTTCTAAATAGACTTCAATGAAAGTATCTTGCTTCACCAAAATTTAAAAAAAATCTACAAGTGTTTGAAAAGGTACAGACCCAGTTGTTTGCTTCATTTTCTTGTATTTGGTAAAATAGAACTACCCATTAGACTGTGCTGTTCAAGTTTATGTGCTACTTGTTGGGGTTTCTGATTTGTAAATAACAATGTTCTTATCTTGGGGGGCATGGTTCACCTGTAAAATGCATGTTTTAGAACTGGGTTTGATTCTTTGCACTGAAATGAGCCAAAACAGTAACAGATTATAAATGTGAATATTTGCAGTACAATTTTGAAGTTGTGTTATTAAAAGCATACAAATTGATAAGCCTTATTTTTCCTGGGTAATTGTAATGTATCATCTTGAAATAATCCTCATGAATTTTAATATTGTTCTTTCATTAACTAATTAGAAAATAATAGAGCTACAATGGCCTTTTCTTCCTTTCTCTTTCTTGGTAGGCCAGATGCTTCTTGCTTGGATGACTCTTGAAAGTTTGAATACACCACAACATTCTCCTACAAATGGACCTTGAAAGCTTACTTGGAGGTTCTAGCAGGTGAGTGTAGCCACTCATACACCCTCAGCCAAAGAACCATCCACCTCTATTCAGAGAAGGCTGTGCTCTTAGACAAGCACACAGGGGTGAGAAGGAAGGACACCACTCAGCTTTCACCACTCAGTAGCTTAGTTGGATCAATCCTGATAAATGGAGGTGACAGATACTAGAGCCAGAACATTCATATCCTCTTTGGTGTTTGTCAGCATTTTTCATTCTGAATTTTCCATGTTGCTACATCTTTGTGTGTGTGTGTGTGTGTGTGTGTGTGTGTGTGTGTGTGCGTGTGTGTGTTTTTGGGTCACTCCCAGCGATGCTCAGGTTACTCCTGGCTCTGCACTCAGGAATTATTCCTGGCAGTGCTTGGGGGACCATATGGGATGCTGGAGATTGAATCTGGGTTGACGACATGCAAGACAAAAATGCCCCTACCCGCTGTGCTATCACTCTGGCCCCCTGTTCCTGCATCTTCATCTTCATATTTAATTTGGTTTCTATTACTTCTATAGCCTGAGCTTCCTAGGAGCCAAGGCAAACGACACCATTTTTACTGAAAAGAAAAATGCAGTTAGCTGTCAGAAGTCTATTTGCATGCTAGGCCCACCAGGATACATTTGACATTTGGGGTATTCGGCAGAACAAAAGTTCTTAAAAGCTGTTTTAAAAACAGTTGGGCCAGGGAACTAGCACAGGGGCTACACTGGCTTCATCTCTGGCACCTCATGCCCCCGACATCACCCCCTAGCTTGGAGCCCCCACCACTGGAGAGGCCCTGCCAGTCCTGGGCACCACAGAACCGAGCAGCACCACATCCTAAGGCCCTAGCACTGAGCTGTCCTGCCTGCTTGGCCTAAGGCCCCTAGCACTGAGCTGTCCGCCTGCTTGGCCTAAGGCCCTAGCACTGAGCTGTCCTGCCTGCTTGGCCTAAGGCCCATCGGGAAAGTGACCTCCAGGCCCCGAGTATGTTTGGGAGCTCCCTGGATCTCCCTGCACCGCACCCCCCTTCCCAAACACAAACACCCCCCCCAACTCTAAAGCTTTCACAGGTTCACACAACACCAGCAGAAACTAAACTTCTATCAAAGCTCACTTCTGTAAGGAGCAAATGACACGGCCACCTGGCAGAGGGCAGCGTCAGGCTTCTGCAAAGTTGCCCTCTTATGGGTCCCTGTTTTGTTCCTTCACCCCAACCCTTCTTGATCCAGCACACCAAGCTCCCTGGTGTGTACTTTCTGTGGGACTGGTAGGAGGGGAGGGGAGCTTGGATACAGTAACGAACCTAGCTTCCGGGAAGCGGGTAACAGGGAATGGCGGGATGCTTTGGATACAGTAACGCACCTAGCTTCTGGGAAGCAGGTAACAGGGAATGGTGCCACATTGCCGGTGGCAGAGTTGAACATCAAAGACATCAAAGAAGGGTTCCACTGAGTGTCTTTTTCTGCACGGAACAAGGGTTTCACTTCTGATGGCCTCCGTTTCCTTATGGGGCAGCTGGCAACAATCCCTTCACTGAAGAGTAAAGGCGATAAAGCAAATAGTGACTACAAAGTTCCCTTACAGTGAAGGAAGTTTCCAGGCCCCACCCATAGCCCCCTTATACACTCTCCGAATCTCACTAGACAACTGTGTCCTGCCGAAACGCCTCTTTTCAAAGCATCTAGGGTGTTGCTGCTTCCTGGCCCTCTCTCTGCCTCTTGAGAAGTGAGGGGGCCTTCACCTGAGGTTTCAAACAAAGGGGGAACAGCACGGTCTCAGGCCTAGATCACAACCAAAGGGATCCCAGCTATCTCCAGTTCTGTGGTCAAAGGTCCAAGGTCACTGTTTGACCCCCCCCTCCAGTCTTGAGTTGGATCTCCATTGACCAAAAATGCTCTTCTAATTAGTCATGATTCTGGGGCGATAATGTCATTGAAACTCTACCACTGAGAGCATAATTATTGTAAAAGATGTGGGCTGGAGATAGTTACCGCAGGTAAGGCACGTGTCTGGCACCCCCACAGGGTCAAGCCCTATCAGGGATCACAAGAAGAGTCAGTAGTAAGCCCTGAGCACCATTGGGTGTGCCCCAGAAAAAACTAAAACACAAACTTGGTCCCAGTTCAGCACACAGTTATGGTTTAGTGAATTCCCAGGCTTGTTATGCTTGTGTGTATTGCACTGACCCAAATGATGAGCCTTACTATTGTGCTCAGAGTGGGGGTACAGTCAACACGCAGCCCAGATGCTCTGTGCAAGCCCACTGGGCAAGACACATGCTGCAGTTGCCTCTGGTCCTCCCTTCTCCTCTACTCTGGCTCACAGATGCTCCGTGGGTAGCTGCTGCTCTTGGTTTTCAAATATCAACTCCTCACTCAGGAAGGTGGGACAGTATCAGTCAGCACATGGCTGGGACCAGAGTGGGTGGGTCTGTAGAACGGAGGCAGTTTTTTTTTAAGGGAGTTTTAAAGAAAGATGGGTAGATAGAACAATGGACTTGCATTGTTCTTCAGGAACTCTGCTAGACTTAATACCTTATGTTGCAGTGACAGCTTCACCAGCACTGCTGGATTGACCTACAATATATGAAGCACTTTCATTTCATTTCATACACTTGTGTCAATAAAAAAGGTGACCCACACATTTCATTTTCTTTATTTTTCATTGATACCGTATGAATACAAAGTTTCTAGAAAGCTACAAAATGTCTACCACTTTATCAAGAAGGCATCAAAATGTGTCACTTTGCAAAGACATGAAAACACCTGCAGGAACTGACACAAAAATAGCATTTTTAGAGTGATGAAATAATTGCACTTAACTGTCATGGATATTAAAGTTATCACACATATGTACCGCGAAAGCTAGAATACATTTTTCTTTTTACAAAGCACTTTATAAAAAAAATTCTCTGCACACAAACCCTATAATTTTCATATAACTATCATACTAAAGATAAATTCACTTTAAAGCCAACACTTAGAACATTTTTTAAACAAAAAGGTACCAGTACCTAAACACAGACATTAACAAATACAAGAATACTGTACTGCCAAGAGGTTTAACCAAATGCCTTTTGAAGGTTTCTGCAAATAGGTTAAGAAAATAAGTGTGAAAATTTGACCCCACCCTCCCATTGCTCCATCTACCCCACCAGAACCGCCTTACTAAAGGCAGGTTCCAGAGCCCATGCAGGGCAGCAGTACAATATCAAAGGAACCACTGACCAGATGAAACGCTTACGTCACGAGCCCATTTCATACGCGTGACACAAAGACACAGACCGTGAGAATCCCATTAAGTCATTTAGAATGTGAACAAATACACAGGGCAAAAACTGATGTACATAAAATCGAAGCATATTAAAGAATTAAAGGCTATTCAGGTTTCTTTTTAAAATGTTACAAAGGTTTTTTTTTTTTTGTAGATAGTTTTTGAGGCACGTACTGTTTTTGTTTTTACTTTTCTTCCTCATTTGCAGTCATGACCCTATTGGAAAAGGCCTACAGAAGTGAATCTTTCAAGGAGGTAACAGGGAGATTTTTTTTTAAGAAGTGCATTGAGTATCTAATTGACACAATGAAACAATCACAGAAAATCACTAATGCCAAAATGGAAGGAAGGAAGGAAGGAAGAAGGAAGAAGGAAGAAGAAGGAAGGAAGGAAGGAAGGAAGGAAGGAAGGAAGGAAGGAAGGAAGGAAGGAAGGAAGGAAGGAGGGAAGGAAGGAAGGAAGGAAGGAAGGAAGGAAGGAAGGAAGGAAGGAAGGAAGGAAGGAAGGAAGGAAGGAAGGAAGGAAGGGACAGAGGGAGGGAGGGAGGAAGGAAGGAGACAGATAGAAATCAGAGTGGTTTCCTATTATTAATGCCTGGATTCTGTCCACCTCTGAGAGAAAGGGGAAGGAGAAATGATTTCATGAGTAAAGGCAGACAAGGAGTCAACCTGAGAGGTGGAACCTACTGGAATCTGAGCCTGGTGAATGATGAATGAGAGGGCAGAGGGGGTCACAAATGCTACAGTGATGTTGTGTGATATATGACTCAACGCAAAGCCACAGAGGATAAAAAACAAGTCAGGACTTAGGAAATGGGATAATAAATACAAATATTTCATCTTCATGGTGCATGAATTCAGTGAAATGATTCTTTGCAACACATTTCAAACATAAACCCCCCATTCTTAATCTAAGCAGTGAGTTCATGAGATAAAACTACTCCCAAACAAAGCACAGTAACAGTTGAAAAGAGAGCAGAAAACAAATATTGACTAATTTCTTTCAAGTTGTATGATTGTACTGACAGGGAGGGGGCTGGGTTTCAGTGGCTGACCAGAACATGTGTGAAATAATTTTCCTTCCATTTTATGTTTTTTCTTGTAGTCATTTCTATGACTACAACTTGGTGTGGATAGAAATCACTCTTGAAATTCCAGAGCCCAAAGAGGGTAACTTTAAGACACCAGGTAGAGACAGATGGGACTTGCAGATTGAGAGTTCAGAGGCTAACTGTCAAAGATGCCTGATGTCATTTTAAGTCTGTAATGGTAAAGAAAAATATTCCCCCTGCCTCCCCTTTTGTTTGGCTGGTGTTGAGGCCTTTGTGTCCTTTTTTCTCCTCTTCTTTAGCTCTATCCACTTTCCTAAATTGTCCGAGGTTTGGATATGAAACCAACAACACAGACTTTAAAGAGTTGCCCTTTTGAGGGCTGGACCATTCTTTGAAAATACCCAATTGTGAATTTTGGTGCTCTTTGGAAGTTTCTCAAAGCACATTCATGCACAACACTCAGAGTCCGAAAGAAGAACACTTGGATTGTAATGACCCTAACTCTTTTTTTTTTTTTTTTTTTTTTGCTCTGCACTGTCATCTCGGTTTGAGGCATCCAACTTTTAGAATGGTATTATGGAATCTGAAAACCAGATTAAGTGCGTGCTGTCACGGAAAGGAGCAAGAAGCCTCCCAGAGATGGAACAGGAATGTGAGGACAGGACAGATACAGCCAGCCCGAGTCTCATGTGTGTGGCGCGTCCTTCCCTTGGAGGCAGGGGCTGGGGGACAAGCTGGGAGGACCCCCGAGGTCACCAGCACACACACACACACACACACACACACACACACACAGTTCCTGGAGTCCCTCCTGCTGCTGTGTGCTCCTGGGGAGGGGTGGAGCCGCCAGTTGGGGCCCGTGTCACGCTCTCATGAACAGAGAGGCCTGTGGTTGGTTTCTCATCGCGGTGAACCAAAGGCATTATGGTGATCTCAAAATATTTTTGGTCTCTCTACAAATTATCGTAATTATGGCAGCACTTTTCTAAGCTGGAATCTCAAACCAAAGGCACTTTCATGCTAGAGTGCAGAAATTCACAAATAGCTACTTATTTGGTCAATAATTCAAAAAGGCAACATTAAAAGTATAATTTGCTTTTCATAGTAAACTGCAAAGTTGCAAGACCTCCCCATTTTGGTATATGCATTTTCAGGGTGCCATCACAGAACTGACTTCAGATTTCAGACCAAGTAGTCAGTTTCCCAAGGAACCAGAGAAAAATGGGCTTACAAAACCAAAAAAGGAAAACATGTTTTGGCTCCTTCTCTTTTAAACACTGGACCAATTAGTCAATGGACGTGGAGAACTACGAGAAAAGGCGGCGGCTAAGTATCACTAAGGCACTGCTTACTGGAACGCTTTGGCAGCTCTGAATGTAAAACTTCCTAAAAAAGTAATGGTAGCAAGAGAAATGCTTCCAGCTTAGAAAAGGGCTCACAGTTCCGAGGCAGCCTTTTGCACTGCATACCCTACGCGTAACATCGCAACGATTTAAGGCTTATCAGAAATGACATCTGCAGGGCTTGGCCACAGAAACGTCTACAGGAAGAAATATGCAATGCAGACTCTGCCTCTCAGTGTCACGGGGTGAACACCAATGCACAGAATGGGTCCTACCCTTCATCAGGACGGAGAGAGTGGACCAGAGCATAGACAAAATCATACAAATCATGTGTACCTGGTTTGTAAAAAATTAACCATCATCTCCTATGATTTCAATACTTTACAGTTGTACAGAAACAAACTGCTGACACCACGACAGTATTGAGACCGAAAGACGACAGGGGTTTAGAAGTTAGAGGGGTACTTGGAACACCAAGCAGTGGGGATGCGGCTGTTTGGTAACTGGTCTGACTGTGGGACTTTGCTGCTCTGGTGTTTAGCAAATTGAATGTTCCCTTGGAGCCTGTGGCAGGTGGACTGTCCTCCAGGGACGTGAAAAGGCTCATCAGCTCTCACATCCGCTGTGGTGTCTCCAGGGGCACTCGGGTGAAAGTGGCGGCATCGGGCAATGATGCCAGAGCTTTGGCAGAAGGAGGTTCTGAACCACCCTCTCTTCTGAGCTGACCCTGTCCACATAGTAAGTAGCAGGGATTGTGTCAGTATGAGCACCAAAGAGGAGCCCCTTTACTGGGAGGGGCCCCCGGATGACGTGGCTGGAGTTTTGCAGTCTCACCTCGACTCAACTGCTCCCTTCATCCCCCTGCCCCCAGCTGGTGCCTTTGTGCAAGTCTTCTCTCCTCTGGACCCCGCCCTGTCAACAGGGGAGGAGACTGAGCTCTCTCTGAGGCCATCTGGTCACCTGTCTGTGCGCTGCTAAAAGCCAGCCCTTTCCTCCACTGCTAGCGAGGCAAAGCTCCAGAGGCTTCCATCAACTCTACAAAAACACTGAGTGTAAGGTAGGAAGTAGAAGGCCAGACAACTTGTGCCGAACTGATGAAAGGCTTGATAGTGAGATGCACGAGCTTATGAGAAATAATGAAATAGCTGGGATTAAACATTAAAAGAGCAACTGGCAGACTAAAATATGCAGCTCAAACGAGAACTTTTTAAATAGGATTTCTGGGTGTTCCCTGCGTCCCTAGGGGCAAGTAAAAGAATCCTTGTAGTGGGAAAATGCGAGAGAATGTGAAGGGGTGTGGGGAGTTCTGAGACAGGAAGAACCACAGACGCGACCAAGACCATGTCATGGGTTGAGTCTTGTCATGCTCTGTTCTGGACACCCCAGAACAAAGTTCCCAGCTTCCTCAGGGTGATCTGGAGAAAGCAGAGAAGCTCCTGGTAGGATCTGGGAAGAGCCAGGGCAATGGGTTGCGATTGGGGGATATTCTGTGCCCTGTAGGGCACAGGCCACACCTGGACATTTTGGATGGTAACAAAATGCTTCATTTTGGTTTCTTTTTGGGGTAAGGGGTGCTCCCAATCTAGGGGCCTGTAAAACACACAGCAGGAAAAGGCATTTTGTGGTCACAGGGAGCAGCCCAGCTGTCTCTAGAGTAACCTGGACATTCAGGGATTTGAGTATGGCAAGAATGTCCATGTCCCTGGGCTGACTGAAAAATGAACCTCTGCATTATGCAGTGGAAGCATGTTATGATCTGCACCAAAACGGTCAAGTAGGGCCTCTAGGAGAGAGGGAGCACCCGCAGGGAGCCTGAGGAAGACCCGGACAGGGTTAAGAAGGCTTTGCTGACATCGCCAGAGGCCCTGATGTAGGATGATTACTAAGACTGCCTGGGACTGTATGTTCTAATGCCCTCAGCCAGGAAAACAGAGGAAAGACCTGTTTTGAGGAAAACAGAGACAAGACCAAGAGTCTGGGTACCTGGCTCAACTCTGAAGATGGGGGGCAGGGGGAGTGGAATCTGCCCTAGAGAGACTTTTAGAAGATTATGATAAGAAACTAATTGGGGAAAGGTTTTAAGAACAAAAAGCAGTCCTCAGGGTATTCACAGTAGCTTCCCCAACCCTAACCCGGAGGAAGGTTGCAGGTCAATGGAATCTGTGAGCTCAGCAGCCCCAGCCTTCCCTTCTCTGCAGCCAACAGGACTTCCTGGAAGCTGCTCCTGGCTTGAGTCTAGTTGTGCTTTGCAAGGTAAGTCCCAGGAGTCGTCCTGGCAGCACAGAAGAGCCTTTAATCCAGGGGGGGAAGGAACCATGATCTCTACTCCAGAAGTTCTACAATGGCCTGACTTGAGCCATGCAAGGTCATTTGCCTCCAGGCATGGGGTCCTGTCCTGGGAGACTGGACATCCCTGAAAGAAGCAGAAGAGCAAAAGAAACCTCTTCAAGAGGGGCGAGAAAAAGAAGTGATAAATAGGATGAGAGTGGAGAAGCCCCGGGGTTTGGGCTGAGGACTACATGGGATGGTGGGCGCTGAAGCAGCTCCCAAAGGCTCCGAGAACCAAGGGTCCAAAGGCTGCTCCCCTTTGAGCGAAGACGGCACCATCCCACCAGCTGAGTAAGGGATGAGCACATGCCCGACAGAGAAAGCTTTGCACTTTCTCTCCTGGTCTTCCTGTGATCAGTGGCATGAGTGTGGGAGAGGCCAGGCATGGCCAGAGGGCAATACACAACAGATGGAGGGAGGGGAGGGGATGCTTTGCTACTTACATGGGACATGGGACAAAGTAAGTTTTCTTTTTTCTGGCTTAATGCAAAAAATGAAAAAAAAAACCTCAACATATCTCACAATTCATGAACCATATTTCATGTTCTATTGTGTTAGCTGATTCTTAGTACAAAACTACCCCCTTTCTCAGGGAAATTGGGGGGAGGGGGAGGACATGTCCTGTCCCCTTCTTAATCAATGAAGCACTTATGGAAATAGCCAAAGACATATGGCCCCAACAAACCAATGCTGCCTGGGACAGGCTTTGGAGTATCTGGGTGGGAAAGTCGAATCTCCAGGGAAGATTTCCTCCCGGATGAGCATATTTGAAAGGTCAGAGTTACATAGATGAGCCTCTTGAGCCCCACGCAAACAAAGTAGTATGACTTATTAAGAAATTTTAAGAAGTGGATGCCCTTAGAGACGGAAGCTTCTAGATGCATCTAGACCTACTCATACAGACTGAGATACACACATTTTAGCACCAGCAGACCGAGTGACTCCAAACAGATATCCAATAAATAGGTGTTGAATGATGATATATGTGTCTCATATACACATACAGTTACAACAGCTTACGATGCATACTGGATCATTGGAAATAGAGAATCTATCCATAGGCTAGCGAGGAAGGATACTTGCAACTTTCTAGGGAGCAGATGCTAAAGCTGATGAGCCTTTCACTGGAGGGTGGATCAACTTTTCTCCCAGCCACAGGAGTTTCCTATACTTTGTAGCCCACAATGCAGTATTCATGCCAATTTTAATTTTATGTCATTAAACTTCAGTGGTTTGAATATTTACTCATCTCAAAAAATTTGGTTGCTCAGATAAAATATAACTGCACACACATTCTATAAATGTTGTAGATTTAAATTTTCAGTACTTATCTACTTATTGCAGAAAAGAGCCATCTTCTCTTTTTCATTAAATAATCAATCATGACATTAGTACAATACAATTTTATATTTTTAAATATACTATATATGTTAAGGATAAGGGGTGAATTTTTTCTTCCTTTGTAATACCTGTTTAAGAGTTTAATGGATTAGGAGATTAGTTTTAACCTCAAGGAAAAAAAGTACACATTTGTCTCATTAGCATATTTCTACCAAGCATTTCTTAAGGCTATATTTTAACATTTGGTTTCAAAAAGAAAGAAAAGTTTCATTTAAAAAATAATTTAGTGAATTACATTCTTTCATAACTTTCACCCTAATTAGTTACAAAGGTAAGTCTAAAGATTCTTAGTTTGTGTACTAATTTACATTTACATTTAAAGATTAATTTTACTTGTATCTTAAAACAAGAATTTCATGTTGAAAAAAAAAGAGAAAAGTAAATACATTTGTATAAAGGCTGTAATTGTCCCATAGCAAACGCTCTGTCTCGGTATTTTCTACCACAATTAGAAGCAGGTCTCTGCAGAGACTGAATTCTCAAGGTTCCCCTTCCCGAGGAATTGTGGGCTGTAGGCCTGAAAACACACAGAAACAATTCAATTTCTCTTTTTACAACTGTACCGGAACTTCACAGCTACAATGATAGTATGAACACATGAAAAAAATGACTTCACTCAAATAGGATTTAGAAAAGTTGGGGGTGACCTCAGGGCCAGGGCCCCACCCATGTATGGTGAGGTTTACAGTCAGTCCTTGGATGATGGAGAGAGTGTGTGTGTGCACATATGTGTGTATATACAGATATCTATATATATAAATAACCAGGTTCAGTCCTTTACAAGCCTGTAAATGTGATGTTGTGCTCCATGTTCACTATTTGAAACTTCAAATACACAGGCCATGCAGAGAAGAGTTTCTTGCGTATCCCTGTTTGTTACCACCTGTTAAAACATAAAAATATATATTTTGTCAGGAAAACAGTCTGAAGTCTGACATGTGGGTTGCGGAGATCTGTCCCGTCTCACGCGCCTCAATCCGGTACAAATCCAAGATATTTTAAACCCACCTGGAATCCCACTGAGGCCTAGCTGTCATATGTAGAAAGACCTGTAGGATTTTACCCATAAAGTAAGCTCAGAAAGAAAATGAGTGCCTTTTCTTTTTGGGCGGGAGGGGGATTGCGGATTTCTTTGCAATAAACTTTCTAAAGTTCTGTCCCACACAAATGTCCTATAGCCATTTATTCCAGGAGCTGTCTCCAATCTAAATCCTCAACTTTTACTGAATTTTGTCTCACAACAGCCAATATAGACATAATACATTCCCTGAGTGCCTTGCTCACTTCTGAATTGATTGCAGTGCCCAGGATCACTAAAATATAGGCAGAGTAAAGGAACGGTAGTAGAAGGAACCAGTATCAAATGATACATCCTTTTGTTCCCAAGCCTTTACCTTTCTGTAAAACAGTAAATCATCACAGACCATCACCAATAGGCTTTTGGAGACTGTGACTCCAAAACTTAGATGCAGGTCCATTTCATTCGATGACTAGTCCTCCAGAATTTATTTTTTTTAATCAATGTCATATGACATGATGTCACTTAGAATGACATGATGTCACACAAAATGAAGTTATTTGCATATCTACACTAATCCTCTGCTTCCCTTCTTGACCTAGACTCTAAACTCTGACCCCGTCCCCAGGCCCATGTCTTCAGCCTCACTCGTATCCGAGATCTCAGGTCTAGGTTCTCACGCCCCCTCCCCACTGCACCCGCCTCCACCGCGCCCTCACTCTGTCTTAATTCCTCTTAGAAGGAACTTTCTAAAAGCAAACCAAACCCAGTTCCCCGACACAAAGCACTTTCATGACTCCCTGTTGCTTCTGATAAACTGACTCAGAGTTTTCAAACATTAAGACTTAGCAGCCTGGTCTAGTTTATAGCACTGCTCATCTGCCATGTTGTTTCAGGCAACTCTGCCACTGTAATCCCCATTAGATACCCAAATTTATGGGATGGCACTTGACCAAAGAATAATGGCTCAAATTACTCTGGTCTTTCCCATCATAGCATGCCGTACTGTATGCAGTACGGGCAGAATGATGTATTTTATCTTAAGTACATCCTTCCAGTATACTGTAAGTTTCCTAAGAACAGGCACCTTGTTACCTACTGCACTAGCTCAGTGTTTGGCATGCATATAATCACTGAAGGATTGGAGATGCACATGCCCAGAACCAATGAGTACTGAATGCTAAGCATGCATCTCTGCAGCAAGGAATGCTTGCCCCATATAGAATAACTCTATAGCTTAGAACCAGCTTTAGGAAACAGCTTCTTACTTCCAAGAGACAAAAAAGGGTACACATCCATTCACAGTGTTGACTGATTCCTGAAACCATCTAATGTCAACACCAGGATGGCACACTTACCTTCTGATCACCTGAGGCTAAGATGTTCCAGTTGTTCTTTCTTTACAGGGGAGGGCATCAAACCCAGCAATGCTCAAGGGCTACTCCTGGCTCTGCACTCAGGTATGACTCCTGACGGTGCTCGGGAACTGTATGGGATGCTGGGGATTGAACCTGGGTTGGCCGAGTACAAGGCAAATGCCGTAATCCCTGTACTATTGCTCCAGCCCCATTCCAGTTGTTCTTAAACAGAAACACAATACCTATCGGGTACCCACCTGCAAGCACCCAACCCACAATTACTAGAAGAGAGGATACTGAATGCTTACCAAAGCGCATATTTTCCAAACATTTCCCTTGATTAGCTTCTACATGTCAGAGATGTAGGACTGGAGTGAGAGTACAGCAGGTAGGGAACTTGCATTGTATGCAGCCAACCCAGGTTCAATACCCGGCACCCCATATGGTCCCCAGAGCTTGCCAGGATGGATCTCTGGGTGGAGAGCCAGAAGTAAGTCCTGAGCACTATTGGGTGTGACCCCAAAACCTAAATAAATGAATTTTAGAGATGTGGCACATCGGACATTCTATTCAGATTCTCTCCATCCTTAAAATAAATGGCAATTGTGTGCAACACGCTGTCTGCTAACTGTATGCCAGCCAATGTCTGGGAGCTGGAGCCTTTCTGGGGTTCACATCAGTCCTGTGGTAGCATACTGCTCACAGCACTACTGGGAGCTACAAAAATAGACACAGACTTGGAGATGGGGCCCATGCCCAGCAAATCCAGTGTTAGTCACCAGAGCTAGAGCCTCCTGGATGAATCAGATATTCAGGTTTTCAGTTTATTAGTGCTGTACAGAGGTGGTTGAATCTACTGGTTCATGACAGTACTGCTAAGTATCAAGGAGTCTATGATGTGGATGCCACTGGCCGGGCATATTTATACATATATATGTATATATATACAGATATAATACATATATACACATAGTACACACATATACACACACATATATATACATATATATACACATATATATACACACACACACACACACACACACACACACACACACACACATATATATACACACAGTGATATACAGTGGATATGGACAACCACTGGCCAGGCATATTTATATTGTGGATGTGGGTAACTGTGGATGTGGATGTGGGCAATAGTCGTGTAATAGAGCTGAAGCCCTTCTTTCCTTCCTTTCTCCTCCCTCCCTTCCTTCCTGTGAGTGATTAAGAACCACTTTCTTACTGGGTCCAAAAAATCCGAGGTAAATACTTCTTGCTCTAAGAATTCTAATACTTAATTCCAGTAACGGTCATAAAGCAGGCCTTGGGTGTGCTGAATACTGATCTTTTTAGCAAAATTGTTTCCACCAAGTTTTGTTTTGGAATTTTTCCTTCCACTTAATCAAGGAAGGCTATTTTCTAACAATGATCCTTATGACATTCATTACTGAATGCTTTATAGGTATATATTTTGAGGATAATACTGTTCTTAATAACTTTCCCAGGTCCCCAAATGAAGCCTCCCCCCAAGACATTTGTTTTAATGTTAAATTTGGGAGGTGGGGGTGGTACCTCACACACACAGCACAGTCCGGGGGCCAGAGGCTTTCCAGAGCCCCTAGCTTCTCCATCCTCCTCCCATTATTTTTGATCGTATTCTTCCCCTGAAGAAGATCAAGCCCCCACCCCCAGTTCCTGCTCATGACATTCTGTTCTAATTTGCAGTTCTCCTGAGAGCTTATACTTTGGCCGTATTAACAGATGTTGTTTCTCAGAAGGCCTGGCATGAAAAGAGTCAGGGTGATGTTTGAAGTATAAACTAGCGACTAGCTTCTGCTTCCCTTAGGAGCCACACACCATGTGCAGCTGAGACATGGACTCAGTTAACATAGGAGCTGAGAGATACACAAAGACTTGGTCCCTAACGTCACCGACTTGATCAGGATGCAGCTTTAGCAGCAGAACTTCTCCCAAGGTGCAGGCAGCACTGAGAATCTGGGAATGTTACTTTTTTTGTTTTTGTTTATTGGGCCACACCTGGTTGTACTCCAGACTTTAGTCTGAGACACTGGGCTCAGGGATCACTCCTAGTGGGACTTGGGGGACCATACAGAGTGTGAGGGATTGAAACAGGACAAATGCAAAGCAAGTGCCTTACCCACTGCACTACTGTACAGCCCTGGAATGTCCCTTTTGCCATCCTTCCCAGTCTGGCCAAGTTTAGTAAACCCAGCAAGATGGGACCCTTGTTACTACAGTTATTATCGGATCCAAATGTGCCCTGTGACAGCCATGAATTTTAGGGATGTTTGGCCTCGGGGTGGGGGCAAGCTTATGCTGTATCCCAGGGTCTTGCAGGCCTTCTCCGTATTTCTCCTCTAGACTCAGGATTGAGTTTGCCAAATCAGAAAGAAACAAAATAGTTACCAATAAAATTGTGAAGTTTTCCAAAACGCTGTTCATCATATATTTCTCTGGTAAGTGTTTGAGCTTGTGGATAAAGTTGATCATATATTCACACATTGGGGAGCGGTTTATCCGGTAAACAAATCGGCCATTCTCGAACCTCGCGTACTCCGTCTGGAAGAGAAAGACAGTGAGGTCATATCTTCGGTTTCTGACTCGAAACACATGAAACATATTGCTTTCTGAAAAACCACTTACTTCGCAACATAATTGTCTATCAACTGTACTATTTAGGTAGCTTATATTAAAAATAAATCAAACCATCTTGAAACTTAAAATGCCACACTCAGAAATCTTTCTTTTTCCCAGAAAATCAAGAGGAAAGAGTAGAATAGATGAGATTTATTCAGATTATTATTCTTCGTGCCAGGATTTCAGATATAAAAGGGAAGTAAATGATTGTATCACTGGCCCAAGATTACATGCACACACACTTTTTTTTTTTTTTTTTAGGTCCATACCCGATGGTTCATGGGGCTCCTCCCTGCTCCGTGCTTGGTGGTCACTCTTGGTAGTGCACAGGGCACCAATCTTGGGGACTGAACCTGGCATTCTACAGGAAACCACCCACCCACCAGAGCTACACTCTGGCCTAACTAAGACAACAGTTTTATTCCTATAGTTCCTAAATTTAGCTGTGCTCAGAGATCATTCCTGGCAGTTGTTGGGGACCATATGGTGCAAGGGATCAAATCCAAAGCGGTTATCACAAGGCTGGCACCCTGCCACCCTGCCTGATGTACTCTCCTACCAGGCCCAAGATGAAAGTTTTAAAGAAGCATTACACAGATCTTTTCGGCAAAAGTCAGAGAAAACTGTGACTACTGCTGAATGATGATCTAGACCTCGGGGACTAGCCAGGCCATCTTAGCTCTTCAAAGAGCCAAATAAAAACCTTGCCTGAAAAAATGCCTCAGAGGCCTACAGCCAATGGAGCTCACTTCTCTACCCCAAGGAAACTACTTCACACCAGCCATGAACCATGAACTCTTGCCTTCTCATGTCTTTGAAAGTAAAGGGCAATGGAGGGGAGAAGATAAAGAAAAAATAGGAAAACTTAAAAATGATAGAAAAAACAAGTACAAAAATTTGATTTAATCCCCAAATCAAAAACAAAAACTATCTGCCTAAATGAAGTCTAGACAGTCTGCCCTTGAGGGAAGGTTCCAGTACACAGAGGCCCACTTACCTCTACTTTTTCTACTACTTGTTTCCCGAAGGAGCAAACTTTGGTGGAACAGGTGACGGTCATATTTTCAGAGCTTTCATACTGACTGGTCACACCGTAAAAAGCCCCAGCATCATCTTGAATATTGCAGTTTAGATCGGCCTGTGGGACAGGAAACAGAGAATGGGATTATTAGCTCCTGTGAGGCAGCCTGGCAACAAGCAAAAAGATCTGGGTGAGCTATCCGGGCTGGGTGAGTGGTGGGCAAGAACAGCTCAGAGAGGAGCTACTGCTCTTGTAGAAATAAGTTCACTGGTCATTTGTAAGAAGAATGTTTGTCTGGGCACCTTCCCTTGAGACGACAAGCTCCGTGTGTCCCATTTTATGGTTCTTGCATTCATGGTCAGGATAATAACGCACCCTTATTATCAGAAGCCTCTTGAGGCCTTTTTCCTACGTGCCGAAAGCAGCCTATGAATTGGGTTCATATTCATTAATCTTCAGAATTATTTGTAAGACTAGCAGAACTGGTGGCTGACAGATACTAAATCACACAGAAAAAAAGTTACTCAATACTTTTTAATGAGAACCTATGAGGCTGGCAGGCAGCAGGGTAGGGAGCCCCTGGCAATGTCTTGGAGAGGAATAAAAACCAGAACATGCTCTAAATCAAGCAGTTCCCACCATCAGCCTCCTCCTCGCTCAACACGAGACTAAGCCTTCTTTAGAGACGCAGGTACTTGGGGTTGAGGACAATGAATGATGCCAGGACCAGCCCAGAGCACGCTGGGGCCTCTGGGGAAGGAGAATCTTTTTTTTTTTATTTTATTATACCACTGTGAGGTATACAATTACAAAACTATTCATGATAAGGTTTCAGTTACATAGTGTTCCAGCACCCATCCATCCACCAGTGCCCATTTCCCACTCCCAATGTCCCCTGACTCCCTCCCTCCCTCCTCCCCCCCCTCCTCCTTCATCATCATCATCTTCATCTTATTTCTTCATCATCATCATCGTCACCTTCTTCTTCTCTCTCTCTCTAACACATTGTGGCTTTCAATATCTACATTTAGAGATTACCATGTATATCCCTTTGCCTACATTCAATGCTCAGTTCTAGGCTGGTATTATCATTTCCAACAATTATTAGCACACTGGTCCTTTCTCTGTCTTACCTAACCTCAGACTCCCACACACCTATGGTAGATTCCACCCACTGACAAGTCCGAAAGAAAACCTTTAACAGAACCAAAATAAATGACACAGTCAGACTCAAGTCCTTCTCTCTATGGCAGCACGCTGACAGCTCTTATCTGCATAGAACTCCAGGTCAAGGCAATGTGGGAATGATTCACTTAACCCCTTCTCCCATGTCTATTCAGGACTCTCTCCTCTCTCTGGAGAAACCCACATTCTCTCTTGAAGTTTCCACTTTTTTGCTCCCCCACCTTTTTTTTGGGGGTCACAGCCAGTGGTGTTGAAGGTTTACTCTTAGCAGGACTTGGGGAATCACATGGTACTGGGGATTGAGTGTGGGTCAGCGCGTGCAGGGCTTGGGGAATCACGTGGTGTTGGGGATTGAGTGTGGGTCAGCGCGTGCAGGGCTTGGGAGATCACATGATGCTGGGGATTGAGTATGGGTCAGCACGTGCAGGGCTTGGGGAATCACGTGGTGTTGGGGATTGAGTATGGGTCAGCACATGCAGGGCTTGGGGAATCACGTGGTGTTGGGGATTGAGTGTGGGTCAGCATGTGCAGGGCTTGGGGAATCACGTGGTGTTGGGGATTGAGTGTGGGTCAGCATGTGCAGGGCAAGCACCACATCCTGTCTCTGGCCCCTAACACTGCTTTAATTTACATCTTGTCTCTTCCTGAAATTCCTTTTTAGCAAGAGTAGACAATAAACCTGGAAAATCTAGGCAGAGGTCAGGACTGACCTTTCCTTTCCTGCAGTGAGCAACCTTGGCTGAGGGCAGGGCTCACTCCAAACAAGCGATGGGGGCCATTTCCCATGCCAGAGATCAGGTGGACCCCAGGATAGCGCAATGCTAGCTTTGTAGGGCTAGCGGTACCCTCTGTCCCAGTCCCCGAGGACTTCCCAAGGAGGTGGAGATGATCGAGCAGGAGGAGAGCAGAGCTCTCTCAACCACTGCGCCTGCCCCATAGCCCCCACCACCCATACCTGCTATGAGGCTCTGAGGGACACTGCAGAGAACCTGACTGCAACCTAACATGGAAACACTGAACAGGAGTCAGCTCAGGGAAGGCAAGTACCATGACCCCTGTACTATCTCTCCAGCTCCCTAAGTGTTGATGTTAAGGACTGATATTAGTGGGGCCAGGGAGATAGCTCAGTAGCTGGTGCATGCTTTGTAGGGACCAAGACTGGTCCCTGGCACGATGTGCCCTTCTTGCATTGCTAGGCTGAGCCATGGAAGTCTCTGGGCTTTGTGTGAGGCCAGGTCTCCAGCAGCTCTTGGGTTCTTGGATCTGTTGGCTGAGTATCACCTGGAGAGGCCCTCAGGGCACCCCCTCAATAAATGTAAATGAAAACCATGATAAGTATAAATTAAATGTATAGCTACATACGTCAGAACTCAATAGTACTGCTATAGAATATCGGTATTGTAAAAGCCAGCATGCACGCTCTTATGTGGCTGCCCAGGGTGCTGTTCTGAGGACTGTGTCGGAGCAGCCCCACCCCCTGGATTTGGCACTAGAGGGATTTGTCTTTTTTTCAGACCTCTTCCTTATTACAAAGTAAATGGACATAAATTTTATTTTAAATCTGTTTGGGGCACCACAGTGCACAAAAAGGAGAAAGAGAGAGAGAGAGAGAGAGAGAGAGAGAGAGAGAGAGAGAGAGAGAGAGAGAAGTGCCTTAATAGAGGTGGGAATGGGGTGAGGAAACTGGGGACATTTGATGGGAAGGGTGAGTGGTAGAGGGACGGACTGGAGCACTGTCGAGAAACCCAATCATGAACAGCTTTGCAATGTTCTCACACTAGTATAATAATTCTTTTAAAAATTAAAGTATTTCATGTAAAAAATGGGCATTAGAGGAAAGTTTCCAGTTTGATTTTTTTTTTTGGGGGCACACCCAATTGTTCTCAGGGTTTCCTTCTGGCTATGTGCTCAGGGATCACTCCTGAAGGGCCTCGGGGACCACATGGGGTGCTGGGGATCAAACGAGGGTCTGCCGCATGCAAGTCAAATACCCTGTCCACTGTACTACGGCTCCAGCCCTTCTGGTTTAATGCACGTGAAGTGAAAGCACCTAGAGGAAGGAGAGGCGCCACTGCAGCATGTGTCCTTCCAGGTCTTCTGGGATCCTGAACTACTATCATTTGTTTTCATACATGGTTAGGACTGAAGTGAAAAGAGCCAAAAGCGCACGGCCTTGTGTCTCGTGTATTAGTACTGTAACATTTATTAGTACTGTATTAGTACTGAAAGATTTATCCATGCTGTGTGGAGCTCCCTTGTTCTTTTTTATTGGGGGTGGGGATGGGGAGAGAGACACCTGGCTCTGGACTCAAGGATCATTCCTGGTGGAACTCCAGGGACCATATAGGGTACTGGGGATGGAACCCAGGCACATGCAAGGCAAGTACTTTAGCTGCTAAGCTACTGCTCTGGTCCTCACTTGTTTTTACTATAGCACGGTATCCCGCTGAATAAAAAATACCAGGATCCAGCCATTCTGCTACCCACAGATATTTGCAGTGTTTTCAAATTGTATACATCATAGCGCTACTATAAGCTTTCTATTGCTTGTTTTCCTTGGGTCACACCTGGAAGTCCCAGGGCTTACATGTTTTTAATATGCTTTTGACATAAATGTACTTCCTTTTTCTTTTTCTCGTGGGGAGGATGGTGTTGGCTTGGCTTTGTGCTTGGGGGCTACTCCCAGCTCAATGGTTAAGGGTCGCTCCTGGTGCTGCTCAGGGAACTGAGGGTTGACTCCAGGCCTTCATGCAAGCTTGTGTTCCAGCCCTTTGAGGCACCTTCTTGGACCCACACATACACGTCTAGAAGCTGAACTTCTGACTCATAAGGTCTATGCATGTTTTAGCTTTAATGTCAGTGAAAGAGACAAATGGTTTAAAACATTTTTTCAACTGTTTTTCACTAACAGTTTGAGAAAACTTTATATTTAATTATTAGTGTAAATTTAAAAGACTTCCCTATTTACTAGTGGAAACAGCCAATTTGCCATTACAACTGCTTTGTAATTACTCTTGAACGTGGAAAATAATCATGTAGCCACTCAACCATATCACAGCTGCTCTTCGGGAATTCTCCAGGAGGAGGTATTGATGTGAAAGATAATTATCTGTCAGCGGACAATATTGCAAATTATCCTAGAAAGAAATGTGGCCACTGAACGCCCACAAAGCAAAGGTATTATCAAAGAAAGAGTGAGCCAGCATTAAATCAACAACAAAGGAGGCGGCGGCAGGTGGAGCTGATCTGCGCTGAGCTCTGCTGCGCTACCGGCTCATTTTCTCCCACTGGAGATTGAAGACAAACCCATCTCACATGGTTCTGAGGCAAGAAAATGAGGAGGAAATGGGCTCATATCAAAGATACTAATGATTTCTGCCCTGTTATCAGCTTTAATCAGTTTGACCACAGGATCCTTCCCCAAAGCATGGAACTAGAGTTGGAGAGACAGCCCAAGGCTTAGGGTACTTGCCTTGCACGAGGCCAGTACACAGTGCCAGGGCAGTGCTGGGAGCGACGACCCCCTGAACACCACCAGGTGTGACTCCCAAAACGGAAATAAAAGAAAATAAATACAACAAATAGAACTAAAATTAGCACACATCTTTCCAACAAATCAGCCCGAGAGGGTTCATGATTCTAAAGTGTTAAAACAAACAAACTGCTTCAGGGACGAGAGGCAGTGCCGTGTAGAGCAACTGCTGGCACGTGTGAGGCGCTGGGTTCGGTCCCTGATCTCCTGGGCACCAAACTGGGAGTAGCTCTTGAGCACAGCTGGGCATGACCCCAGAACAAAACAGAACAGAACAGAACCTATGTACAACTGGGCTTCAGAAGGCAATCCCAAGAGTACCAGCCCTGTGAAGAAATCCCTTTTCTCAGGAAACAGTGATCCACTCTTTCTCCTGCCACCCTCTGAAGACAACTCTTTCTATCATATCTATCATATCCCGAGCTGCATGCTGCCAGCTAAATTCTCAGAGGCAGAAAAAAATTATTTAAAAAATGTTAGACCTAATGGTTAGTTTTTTTCTTTCTATTTTTGGGTTTAGGAACTTTCAGCTGCTACTTTAACAAGCTACCACGAATACACTTATAACACTAAAGTATGCACTAACCAGGCCACGAGGAAGAGCAACACTCTTTCCTGGAGGGCCTGGCAGGGGTTGTTTCCTTGGTCTACCACAGTCTCCTCTGTCTCTGTCTTTTCTTCAATGTCAAGAATAGGTCTCAGGGCATCACATGTGAAAGGCAAGTGCTCTTTACTGTGCCACATCCCCAGTTGTTTTTACAGTCCTTCAATCCTTGACTCTAAACCCCTTCCCTCAATGTTTTTGGGAGGCCACATGCAACAGTGCTCTTGGCTCTGCACTCAAACTACTTCTGGTGGAGCTCAGAAGACCATATGGGATGCCACATGCAAGGCAAATAACCTACCCACTGTATAATCGTTCTGGCCCTCGACTTCAAAAGCCAAAGTCCTACACTGCCGCTGCCATCTCTGGCTCTCATCTTTTGTTTTCCTTTTACACTTTTTAGGCACCTGTGGTTGCACTGGGTACACTCACAGCATAGGATATTCTCCCCATGTGATTAGCGACCTTCACCTTCCCACACTCCTTTCCACTGACCAGTGCATGATGACCACATGGACACAGTTCCATGGGGCAGCTTGACCACCAAGAAGTGGTGGAGTCACACCTAAGAATACATCTGCGAGACAAATGTGTTTTCCCTTGCCGTCCCTATCCGTCTCACCTCTCCACTCCCTGCTTCTGCTTACAGGCCTCCCGCGTGTCTAAGGCCCTGACATGCAGCTCTGCACGTACTTCTCTGGGCCTCTCACTGTCCTCACACCACATCTCTTGCGTGGCACGCAGGGACTGTTCCCGGGTGCGTCTCTCATCTTGGTCAGCTGACCCAAAACACACACTGCTTTCCTCCTGCTCCCAAAGCCAGGCACTACGGAGAGGAAGCAATGCTGCTAACTGTAACTTGTTCCCCAAAGGACCTCTTAATAAAGCTAATAATCCTTCCATTAGCTTATGGATTAAATAAACTGATTGACCAGGTCAGATCCTCAGTCCCAGACTCCAGGCTTGCCCCGGTTACTGTAAATGTGGCCAGACTTGGCTCCTCACCAAGAGCCAGCCCCATGCCACACTCAGCAGGTGGGCAGTGGAGGCACAGAGGAAGGAGGGCGCGTTTCCAGACAGGCACAGGGACCAGGGACTGAGCGCCATTACCGAATTCTTCCCAGAGAAAGATGGAGAGCAGTCATACATATGCTGCAAACATATAACCCATGAAATGAAGGCAAGACTTTAAGGTTTCTATGGGCAAGTCCTAGAAACCCACATATGTATGTCAAAACAAGGCAGGTCCAAGGCCAGGCAGAGGAAATGGACTGTGGCAGGAATCAAACAAGCCAAATGCCTCACGCTGGGAGGCAGCATCCCAATTTCTCAGATTCTTCCCTAAATCAGCTTTTATGCTGGGGATTTCACTCCAGAGGCAACATTCCTCACCAGACAAGACTGGATTCCTTTCCTCTATCTCCCCTTTAATTAACCCTTTATTCACAAATGTGTTTAATTTCGCATTTCTAAGTGCTTTAAATTTTTTTTTATTTAGTCACTGTGAAATTAAAAGGTTACTTATGATTGGTTTCAGGCATAGAATGTTTCAACACTGCTCCCTTTACCAATGCCCTAAACCCACTCCCTACACTCCCTAAGTCCACTCCCTCTACCAATGCCCTAAACCCCTTCCCTACACCCCCCCTAATTTGCCTCCCACCCCCAAAAGAGGCGCTTTTTTGTTTTTAGTTTCTACAATGCGGTTTACAGTGCTGTTACTGATAGTCTTTCACACATAACGCTTTCACCACCTATTCTGCACCGCATTTCTGAATGCTAAAGGAAAAAGTTAAAATAAAATGCAGAACTCTTCATAAAATAATTCTTCCCATTTTGTAGGCATGGAAACAAACAACAACAACACCCCCAGCCACGTGCCCCCAGCTCTGTCCACACAGCTGTGTGGGCTCTGGGGTCCTCTGAAGAGGTGGGGGCCAGGGATTGGGGTGTAAGGGATGAGCTGGGATTGAGCACGCAGGAGGCAAGAAAGGAAGGAACCCCCAGAAGGTCCAGCCTTTCCCCTGCCCTCAGAGGAAAGAACCTTTGGGAACAGAGAGGAAGCAGGTAACACAAAGGGTGGGGAGAGAGACGGCAGGGAAGGAGCGGGTGCTGGCACTCCCTTTCCAACCCTGGGCTGAGGGGAT
Organism: Cryptotis parvus; assembly: GCA_021461705.1. NCBI lineage: Eukaryota > Metazoa > Chordata > Mammalia > Eulipotyphla > Soricidae > Cryptotis > Cryptotis parvus. The sequence continues at coordinate 34,770 of JAJIBD010001999.1, forward strand.
GGGAAGAGCCGGGCAGGAATTACTTGGTTGCAAAAATGAAAACATCAAGAGGTTTGTCCCCGACAAGAGCCGGTGTAATAGGCACTGACGGAGGCCCCGCGACGCTGGCGCTTTCAAGCCGCCACTTTGAACCTCTCCTCTTCATCCTCTCTGAGGAATGATCAAAAGGACCAAGATTTCAAATTGTGAAGCAATTTTTTCCAATGGCAGCATCTGGCTCCTTGGCAGGCGGCACTGGGAGCTGGGCCCCACTGTGGGCGGCTGGCCAGGCCTGCCACATGGAAAGCCTGGTCAGGCAGGGCCCAGCGTGGGCCTTGCAGCGGCTCCTCCGGTGCCCATGGATGGACAACTGCTTAGCGCTGGGCTCAGGGGCTTCAGGCAGAGAGGGAACACCTGAAGGAGGGCACCCAGGGAGGAAGGCCATCCCCTCGACCCACTGCCTCACTCATCTGCAACCATCTGCCACCTGGGTGAGACCCCTGACATCAGCCCCAGGTCATGTGGACAATAATGACAGGGAGGGGCCTCAGGAGCAAGCCTGGGGCAGTGCAGCCTGCTGCTAGGACTGGGAGTCTTTTGGGGTGCTCACTGGTGCCATGTCCACCCAGAGACACAGCTGGAGTCTCCCCACAGCTGTTTTAAATAAGAATAGGCTCTTCAAGTTACTTCCCACTAATTATGCCACATATTTACATCTACAAAATAGGAGATTTTTAAAAACAAGACCAAGAGCCCCTTTATTGTGCAGATTGGCACCCCTATTTGAATTTCATAAACATTTAGTACTTCAAAGAATCTTAAAGAGCTCCTCTAATTATACAATGCAGGGCTTGAAAGAAGGGCCGTTTGCATTGCAGATGCCTACAAATACCAGCATTCATTAAAAAAAAAAAATTCAATTAAGATCCACTACACAACTTCAGGTGACTTCCATAGTAGCCAGGAGGAAAGAATCAGGATCTCCCCCCCAAGGCTAAAGCAGCCCACTTCTGGGGAGACAGCTAATGAATGAGGAGCAATAACAGGCCCCTCACTCGGACTGAGCTGGCTCTTCTGAGAGCACCAGTTCTGACATCTGTCTCCAAGATCCCAAGATCCGAAAGGGACCCTTGTCTAGGTTTGGAGCTATACTTAAATGTTTTTACACACCATCACAATAACAAACCAAGCAAAACCCCCCAGCTGAGAAACTAACTTGTTATCTGAATATCCCAACTATGTAATGTAATACATGTTATATATGTAGATATCATTTACCTGAAATTCAAGTGTAATCGGGTGGTCTGTATTTTTATTTGCTACGCCTGGTTAAGACACCTTGTCCCACAGTCCTTAGAATTGCTTTAGCTAGTTATATCATTATAATGCCCCAGGAGCTGAAGAGACAGATCAATTGGTTGAGCGTGTGCCCGGATACTAGCCCCTGAATAGCATGGCACAGCATGGTACCCCCCAACACTCCACTCTCAAGAACTGTCAGGTGTGGATCCCCAAAACCAACAAACCAAAACTTTTATCACTGCCTTTGATACTTAGGAAGAAAACTAAATGGGGTGGGTGGGTTCTACCTTGTGTCTCTACCTGCACAGGGAGAAAGGGCTTCACAGCAATAAGGGTCTAGTTTCAGTGTGAGACAACTAAGACCCTATGGGTCCAGATAACCCACGAGCCTGGAAATAAGCAGCCAGACTGCTGGGAACTCCTGGGCTATGCCCATGCATGTGTTTCTGCTTCACCCCAAGTGTGGCTCTGGGTGAGGCAGTGGCTCAGCATCACAGGCTGCAACCATGCGGGAACAAGGTCATCAGCCCCACACAGGGAAGGAGGGACCCCTCAGCACCCAAGGCAAAAAGCCTTAGAGACGGTTCTCCCATGAGGTCAAGGGAACTTCCCATTCAGAGTCTGCCTTGACGCCTCAAGAGTTCAAGGTAGGGAGAAAACAAAAAAACGCCTTCATGTGAATAAGCTCTTGGAACTGGGGGGAAAAACAGATTAACTTTCTACTCCTGTTTTCCAGGCTGTCCTGATACATCTTATTTGGTTAGAGAATTCAGAAAGGCTCTGAATTATTTATTTCATAAATTTCTTTATTGTCTTGGGTACTGAACCCAGGGGCTCAGGCATGTGAGACAGGCATACCACCGCCAAGTTGCATTCTTGGGCCCTTCATGAAGGTCTTTTAAATAAAGGGACAGCCACAGGGATCCTGGTTTCAACTTGCCACACGCACAAGCTTTTCCAAGACCCAGCTGCCCCAGGGTCCTTGGGCACCCCTGGTGGCACTCTGTCGGCACTAGCTGCAGCCGCATCTGAAAACCTCAGCCAGCTCCAGTTCAGCCACCAGATTCTTTCAGGACCTAGTTCAAAGCTAGGTATTAGTGTGTTCCTTCCCGGATGCACCCAGGCAACAAGTCTTCCTTTTTCCTGTCTACCCCTACATTATGGTTCCTTTCCCATGGTGCTGCCACCCCACCTCAGACAAGGACACAGGTCTCTGAAGTCTCTCACTCATGTCTTTAGGGCAAAACAGAGTTCGGTCACTTTGTAATGATGCACAAGGGGCTGCCAATTCACGAACAACGCACATAATTGCATGGTTCCTCTATGAACCGAACAATTCCAGAGAGCTGGGGAAAGCTTGGTGCTCGCTGGAGGTCTTCTACTCTTGTGTAAATTCTCTGTTTCCAAGATTCAACCAACCACTAGTTGCTTACTCCTTGCCCACCCAGCTGAACTGCTGAGCAATGATGGTAGTGCCATTGCACAGCCATTTTTCTACATGTACTCAATGCACAGAACTTTTCAGCTAACCAACTAAAGATACACGCACACATGTACACACACACTCACTCACAGGCTGAAACGCTTGATTAGATTTTGCAGTATTATGTCCTATAAACCGGGCTGCTGGATAAACACACACTCCTGAGCATAGGGGTTGCTTCTCCTGGAAGGGACCTAAAAAGCAGTTTGGGGTAAGGGCCTGGAAGCAGTACAAGGAGTCAGTGCAGAATATGTTCAATAGCTCTAGATTTTTCCTTTTCCCAAACGAAGTCAGCCAAAGATGGCATTGTGGCAAGTCTGACTCCCCTAAACCTCTATATGAAAAATCAGAATCTGTTTATCAAGACATGGTTTGGGTAAGGACAGGCTCTGGGCAGAGACAATCATGTAACTCATCTGCTTGTAAAGATGTAACATGTACTAGGTCCACCGCGTTGTGCGGTGGGATTCCTCACTCATCCTCCTTCCACTTACATCACTCCAACATTTTATATTGCTCTCGTAATGCTGGAACTTAACACATTTTGAGGTGCGGTAGAAGTAGAGAGAAATGGAAAATATTTTTAATGGAAAGGCCATTTTCTTAGAGATAGCAGTTAAAAACGTGTGGGGAGAAAATTATTCCATTTTGCTAATTGCTTCCTTCTTCATGAATAGCTGCAGGGATACTTGGCTCCAAATGACAGACTCAAGTCTACAATTCCAACTTAAATCATGCAAAATCCGATTAAATAGAGACCCAAACTCCAAAGGGCCCCTTGATATGGCCACCTGCTCGCTCCTGCTCTTTTATTTATGTCTCCTATAGTGGCTCCTGTTTTGTTCAACAAACATGATGTCACTCTTATCACAATAAAAGCATCTTCAGAAGTTGCCTTCTTCCCGGACAACTTGTTTTCCCTTTTACTGTTTTATAAAAATCTTTTCACAATTTTCTCTAGATAGGAAAAGTAACCTTTATTTTTTCCCTTGACAAACAAGAAAGTGAGTTGAGGAATTGGAGAGACAGTACAGTGGGTAGGGCACTAGCCTACCCATGCAGTTGCCCTGGGTTTGATTCCTGGCATTCCATATGATCCCCCTGTTGGATTACCTTTCATACACAGTCCTCTGTCTCCTACTCAACAAGTGTCCATCTCCTAATCAAGTGCAGTGACTTGCCTGTTCTGGGTTTTGTGTTTTAAGTGAAATGTTTTTTCTCTTCCTGTATGCCCTTTCCATATTCTTATGTTAGAGAAATGTCCTTTTGTATAGTCACAGGAAGACAGTTAAGGCTATAATATAGGAGTCAATTAACTCTGAAATATTTATTCCTGGGCATCCGTCATATCTCCTAACTTAAAACCTCAGTTGCCTTAGACTGATTCTAGTTCTTTATACCCCAAAAGAAGGGTCCCATTGTGGGACTCGGGTGGATCCAGGACAAAATGTGAGTAAGCTACCCTGGCCTCAACATGGGACAGGCTAAGCACCATAAGCATTATAACAAGTTAAGATCATAGTCTTGGAACAAACTCTGTCTGACCCAAAGATAAGCAATTATTTCAGAGCCTGTTGGGGTTAGGGTAAATCACTGTATCACTGTCTTCCCATTCATCATCGATTTGCTTGAGCGGGCACCACTAACATCTCCATATGTCCTGTCTCATGCAAGTAGAGCCCAAGGGCACCTGCTTGCTCCAGGAACATAAAGAGCCTCAAACCATTCATCAGGTCATGGGAATGAGGTCTATAATTGTTACTGGCATTTGACATATCAAATACGACATGGGTAGCTTGCCAGACTCTGCCGGGGGTTAGGGTAAAACTAAAACTAACCTGGCCTGAGGACTGTAGTCTGGAATATAAAGCGAGATGTTCCCAGGAAAAGCCACCCATTGCTTAAATCCCAGGAGCAGATGAATGTCTGTATCTTTACAGTGTTTATACAAAATAACTAGAAATATTAAGATGATTGTTAACCAGCAAAGGAAAGGAGAAAACAAACAACATGCTGGGATTCTGACCTCTGTTGTGTGGTCATGTGGTGTGTGTGTGTGTGTGTGTGTGTGTGTGTGTGTGTGTGTGTGTGTGTGTGTGTGTGTGGTGTAGGTCTATTCTATAGCCCTAGGGCAAGATTCCATCTCTTCCATCTCTGGGGGTAGTTCCCTGATAGATTGACTGCGAAGAAAGGGCTTTTACCCTTCTCACTGTTTCAGGATTAAAGTCCATTACCTCTTGTAACTCCCAACCCCCAACCTTTGGGGAGGGATATAACTAGCAGACTTGACTTGAACTAAATGCCCCCTGACTACTGTGGTCTGGTTATTTTGTCCATCAAGGGTGTAGAGAGGTAGCAGTGGGTGGAGGGCAATCATCAGCCACAAATGTGCCAGGGAGCCTCAATATCTGTCGGGGACCCTGCTGAGCCCTAACAGTTCCCTCTGGTATTCCTGAGCACAGAGCTGGAAGTAAGCCCTGAGTACAGCTGAGAGTACTCAGCTAAGAGGCTCCAAACAAATAACAATAAAAATAAAACAAAAATAAAATGAGTTGAATGCCTGAAAATGTTATTGATTCTACTGAATGATCATAATCCAAGGATTTAAAAAAGCAAAGCATTAATAGTAATCCTAGAGTAACAAATATATGTTTTCAAAAAATACCACTAATCTAATAACTATTTCAAGAGAATAGACACATGAAATGTACATAAAATTTTTTATCACCAAATACACATTCATACCACTTATTTTCATATTAATGTCCTTTCTACTATTCTAATCAAAGTTTAAGACTGAGTTTAAGACTCCTTGAATAACTCTTCTGCACAGTTACTGGTTCTAAAAAGCAACACATGAGTGACATGAGGTTCTTGGACAATGTTATCTTGTGAGAAGCGTAGAATTTGGAGGTGCCTCTGAAAATAATAGTTTCACCTGAATTTCTTACTTGTTAAAGCCATAATACAGTTCTTTCATTAAGGAATCTTTGTGGGTTCACCTTATAGTAATGGGATTGCAATCCCCAGTCTGGGGATTGTGTAATTCTAGCACTATCTACAAGGTTGGAACAAACCCCCACGGTTCACATTATCCTGTTGCTACTTTTCAATGTGCTCAGCACTGCAGAGAACCAGAATGGAATTTCAGGTCTGGGTCTTGACTTCTCCAGTTCAGAGCCTATGAACTCCTGTTATATATTTACGGCCTCTGTTTATTTTTTTCAGTGAATATTATTAATACATGAGTCATCATTAAAAAGTTCCTGTGGCTGGAAACTGTCTGGAAGACAACTGCAAGCTGTACTTGGTTTTTGTCTCAGCACATATGACTGAATCAAACCCATCTCTCTGAGCTTTGGGAATTCTATGAGCAATTCCAAGGTAGCTGGCATTTTGTCTTAAAATAGCTGCATGATCTGCTGTCTCAGTGGAAGCCCATCTGCACACATCTCTGGGCTGGGACACACGCACAGCTCTGTCCACTGGTGGGTGGCATCTTGCTTTCTTTGGGCCTACACAGCACCTGGTCATGTTGTCTCAGGGGGAAACAGGAGCATGGTTATCTGCCAGGACAAAATGTTGGCCACACCCACCAATCTGGCACCCGCATCTCCTCAATCATAACAAGTTCCACACTGCGAGACTTGTCACTTAATAATCCAAATATATGCTCAAAGCTGCACTCATCCTTCTGAGCATCACCAATGCATGTAACTCAACTAAAGGTTGGCAGAAGGTCCGTGAAATGCCACTTACACTGCAAGGGTCCCACAGGGCAAGGGCATGACTTGGCCCATATGTAGGGGGTGAGGAGTGGGGAGGGCAGTGAGGGAGAAGCATCCCACTTCTGGAATTCCTGAAATGGGAACGAGTATGTAACTTGAAATTTAAGCAATGGGGTATTTTTCAAATGTTGGTTCTAAAGAGAATGAAGGATTAAAGACTGAATAGAGAGAAAAAGTGACAGGTCCAGAGGAATTTAAAGAGAAAAGGTACAATCTGCTTATCTGTCAGAGAACAGCAAGGCTATCTGCACATGTACATGTACATCTCTACTATCCACAGGCAAACAGATATGGAAAAGGAGTCTAAGTGCTTGCCTTGCTTATAGCTGACCCAGGCTTGATCCCTGGCACCATAAATGGTTGCTTGAGCACTGCCAGGAGTGATCTCTGTGTGCAGTGTCAGAAGAAAGACCTGAACACAGCTAGCTGTGACTGGCCCCAACCCCCCAAAAAAGAAACAACCAAACAACAACCCCCCAAACCTGTGTGTATTATCTAATTATTAATATTTATAAAAATGGCTAAATTTCAATATAGTCAGTAAATAGTATATTTGTAATCAATAAAAATGCCCAGAGAGGGGCTGGAGTGACAGTAGACATTAGAGAGCTTGCCTTGGCAGAGACAAGCTGGGTCCAATCCACAGCATCACATAAGGTGCCCTGAGCTCACCAGGAGTGATCCCTGAGTGCAGAGTCAGCAGGTCATCCTGAGCACTGCTGAATGTGTCCCCCTCAAAGAAATGGTAAGTAAGAAAGTGACTAATGACCACATGGAGGAATGTTTGGTAAGGAAGACGCAGAATACCAGATTCATGCATGCCTTGACTTGAACAACGTAAACATGTGTTACTCCGGGTTTATTTGTGGTACATTTAGGAATGGATTTAAAAAAATTTTATAAAGACATATTTGATAAGGGGGATAAAGAAGGAAACTAGATACAGGGTTTCAGTTGAAATTGACATAAATCATATTAAAATAAAGTCTGCTAAGCAAATTGCTAATGAAAATTGCTAATGAAAATGATATTTCAATGGGTGGGTTAAATCTATTTAAAAACACCCACTGATACCAGGGACAGATATTCTAAGTATAAGTAATTCTCAGTCATTAGAGGAAGCCAGTGAGATTTCAAATTGCAGCAAATTATAAACCTAATTCAAATTGCCTTTCCTCATTTAATATAGTTACAACTGAATTTCTATGTCAAGGTTAAGTACTCCTAACAATTAGACTAAAGGAGTGATGTCTTCTACCATATTCATGGAAGTGCTCAATTTTAATTCTGCAAATCTTAATTTAGCAAGCTAATAGCTGATGTCAGGGTAATTATTTCTAAATTTGCTCAGCTCATCCAGTCCCCATACTCTAAACATCTGCATGTGAAATCTCATTATTTGGGGACTGAAAAGGCTGTCACTGGAAGTGTTTATTAAAATTATACACTGAGTAAATTGGGAATTTTAAGAGTGAAAACAAAAGAGTTTCCTGAGCACATTATATTATACTTTATACTCAAATACAGTGTTAATTATAATATTCTTATTTAAAATCAAAGCTATATAATTTGAAAGCACTGAAAATAGTTTATTTGTATCAGATCCTTCAATTTTAATTAATTTGACACAAATAGCTTCTCTTTTGTAGCCTTCACTTTAATAGCTCTTAAACATTTTTATTTGAAAAATAAAAAACCCTTCCCACACAAAATCTATGGGAGATGTCAAAGAGCTTGTTTTCCTTATTCATATCTATCTATATTTTCCCTACTAGAAACTAAAACAAATTAAATTTATTACGCTCTTTTGAAAATAACAGGTTCACCACCAGATAGGCAATTTTCTTCTTGACACACCTTTATTTTCAAAAAACAAATCAAAAAGGGCTGGAGAAAAGACAGTACAGAAGGAAAGGCGCTTGCCTGGCATGCAAACCAGCCCAATTAAGCTAAGGCTTTGGCTGTTTTACCCCACAGCCCTTGAGCCATAATTCTGTACACCAGTACAGAATTATGCAAAAGAAAGTAATACCTGAGTGTCACAGGGAAAGCAGCTATGATCTTACTGGCCCATTGGAAGGATACTGAGGACTGTGGAGGGGTCTGTAGGCCACACTATGAAAAATGTGTTACCAGTTATTAAGTGCAACCAACCACCATTCAAATAGGTGACCGCCACCAATTTACAAGTAATTGTTAGGGCTGGAGAGACAATACAGGGGTTAAGGCAACTGTTCTGCCCACAGCTGACCCCAGTTTAATCCTTGGCACCACTTTGATCCCCTGAGCATCAACAAGAAAGAATTTCTCCTATATTCACCCACTTTGCCCCATTTATTGCACTCGTTTAGTAATGGAGATAAAAAGCATCAGGTGGACAGACATCCAAGGCCAGGGTCCACAGAGAGCAAAGCCGTCAGGACAGAGGGTAAAGGCATTGAGCCATACTGGTCAGTTTTAGCCCCAGGACCCCAACTTTTCAGCCTAACCTCACTAATTTCTGAACCTGCTCCCTGGGTTGGGTATGTGGCAAATTTCACCTACCCTGCAAGGACTGTTAGACACACAGAGGACATGTTAGTGTAGCACCTGGCCCAGAGCTGCGGCTCATCAATGGAAGGGCCAATCTGAATCTGGCCTGTGGAGGCATAATAATGCTGCTGCGTAACTCAGGATTCAGCCTCAGAACTGAGTTAAAAAAACCAATGGGAGTCAAACGGAAATCAATGACCTGCTTCCAGAAGGAAGGTGCTGGGTAAAGGTGCTGCCACGTCAAAGGAAGGAGGAGCTGGCGGGGTGGGAAAGGAGGAACAGGGAAGTCGCAGGGACACACACACAGACACACACATATGCTCATGCATACTCACACACATATGCACATACATCCTCATATGTACTCTTACACATATACATACATAAACATGTACACTTGCACACATGAATACAAGCTCTCACTCTCATATGCATGCACACGCATGTATCACCTACGTGCGTGTGCTAAAGACACACACACACACACACACCACCCCCTGCCTGCTCTAATGTCTCTGATGGCTGCAGCCTGTCTCAAGCAGGAGTGACAGCAAAGCTCTGCTCAGAGGTGCAGCAGCAGCCAGTCCCAGCAGCTGGCGTTGAGCAATTTGTTCTCTTATATCAGGAGAAGCATGAGGTTGCTGCTTCATCTCAGCCCCAAGTTTGCCTGAGGCTCCATGTTCTAGTGGAATTCATAGGCTGTTTTGCTTAATGGAGTGAATGTAAGTAGAAAGAGGGTCCATGGCTCCCAGCTTCCATGATGTCACCATCTAGGAAGCCCCTTGCCTTTGCCTGCATGAGCCCTGAAGCCCAGAGACCACCTGTGTCCCCCTGCTCTTTGGTGAGGTCAGCAACTGTCTCCAGGGTGCACCATGTGTCTGGGGCAGAAAGGCCAGTGCAAGGCTGTCCCAGGCAGGAGCCTGTGGCGCCCGCCATCAGGCAGATGCACCCCAACCCCTCCCAAATCCCAGCCGTGTCTTTCTTACTCACCCAGAATTTTACGAGGAAGAAGGCATTTTGAGGGCCCTTTCCAAACAGTTCCTTTAAGCCACCTTTCTTTTCAGGAAATTTGTCATAAATCTGACGAATGTCCACTGACTCGAGCAATGGGTCGCTGTATGAATGGTTGGCATGCCCAATGTGCACGAAGAGGTGTTTGTTGTACTGTAAGAGACCAACAGAGACATTCCTATTACAACCCTACATGAATCTGACAATGAGCCCCATCAAGAGCAGGAGTCTTGGAACTCCAGAATTAGGCTGTGAGCAACCTAGGGTCAGCGCCTCGGAAAAGATGAAGTCAAGAAGCACTAAGATGGGTAAGAGCTAAAGAAAAATCACCACATTCTACGAAACGGCATTTATTTTCCCAGCGGCCTTAAACAAGACTTTTGGTAGACAAACTAGCAAACAACAGCTAAGGTTATCCTGGCAGACAATTCTATCTCTTAGTGTACCCGCCTCAGTGACGATGACAGTGAGACCACCTGGTGCCTACCACAGAGTGTGGAGCCCTCCGAATACTGGGTACACTCCACCAGGAGGGGGTGTCCTTACTTTGCTTGTGGCCCCAGTAAGTGCATGGGGTGACCTGCCTTATTTTTGGTTATTTTTGATTGGGGTTTTTTGGCTGTTATCTTGCAATGCCAGGGATTGAACCCTAGGCCACACTCATGCATGGCAAGTGCTCTCCCACGAGTCTGTCTGATTCTGTCCCTAGCCTTCATCTTATTTTTGGGTGAATTTCCCCACATCATATCTTTTCAACCAAACAAAAGTCCACAGAAATGGGCAAGTCACCACTTCTCAGGAGCCTCTAGTGCCAGTCATGGGTGAAAGGTGAGGGGGGAAAAAACAGACAAAGTTGGGAGCATAGAAGTCGGGAGGAAGGCAGAGATGAGACGATGACTGAGGTGTGGATGACTTGTCAACGGCTTCTGTATCATTCTCCGGGCGCCCAGTTCAGGGGCTAGGAACTAAGGTATTGCTCACTTCCGAGCCAGCCTGGCTGTCTGTGTCCAGCCATCCAACCACCCAACCGCTATGACCCACAGCCGGCTCCCAGTCCCACCTGTACTGGGTGGTACCATTCCTGTCATTTCTGGAGCTGCTGGAGGCAGTGAGTAGATAGGAAAGAATGGGACAGAAGCTGAGCCCTGGGGATACCTGCAGGCTGTGTAAGTCTCAGCTGTACTGTCCTCTCCAGCTGAGAGTCAGCCATCGGACAGGGCAGAACCTGGGCCAAGTTAAGAAACAGTGAGACTTGGGGGGCCTGAGAATACAGAGGGCAAGGCTCTTGCCATGCATGTGGCCAACCTGGATTCAATCTTGCTCCCCTGAGTCTTGCCAGGGGTGGCCCCTGAGCACAGAGAAAGGAAGAAGCATTAGGTATAGCTGGGTGCTATGTCACCTAAAAGAAAAAGCCCCTAACTACCCTCTCCCTAAAATATGAAGAAGCTGTGAGACTTAGAACTCCTTTTGCTCTCTATATGGAAAGAGCATAACACTGTGTTACTAAACTTGTGTGTCCATAGCCTGGATTTCTAAGTGTCCAGATGTCAGGAAATTGAGTGGAGATAGAAATACTGAGATTTCAACAGGGGCCATGAAGAGACAACTGACAAGCAAAGTGTTGGGTGTAAAGCAAAAAATGCTACAGTCGAAGAACCTGAAACTTCAACTTAGACACACACACACACACACACACACACACACACACACACACACTGGTGACAGAACACCAGCAACACAGAAACACAGCTGAAGACTCATAATGTGGGGCTTGGATGGGGTCTGCCACGGAAGATGTGACCGACACATGGGCTGCTGAGATTGCTATCGGGGAGAGTTCACTATCATGGGAGGTGAACTCGATCCCGGGTAGAAGCCAAAGAACTTTCCTGCATTAGCCTTCCTATCAAGCAAAGGGTAAGTGAACAGAGTAAGCCAAGAGTGGAGAGCAAGTGGTGAAACCACATGACCATTCAAATCCCTGAATACTGTCCACTCCCGGCAGGCCTTGTGAGGGGCATGGTGTGCACTCCAGCTGTACCTCAGGAGAGTGGCTTAAGTCCACTCTGTGTATTCTCTCTACATGACCACAGGGAACTGCCCTCATAGCCTGGACGAGGCAACTCCTAACCCCGTGGCAGAGATAGTCTGAATGAGGCTGTGCTTTAAGATCCATCTGTGTTGGGCGGATCTTACTGAAATCATTCTACAGATGAAGACACTGAAGTTTGGAGCTGGAGTTAAGAATAAAATGTGACTCTGTCACTGCCACGGCCCATGCATCTGCTGCAAACGTCCACCACCACATCTCACAGGAGACAGAGTCTAGACGCTCCTACTACTTGCTCCTCTACTTTTTCTGAAAATTGATTTGCAGTGGGGGTTTGGGGAGCTAAATACTATTTTCAATAATCTGAGAAGTTAAATTAGAACTCAGGACAAACATAATGGTTCACAGATGCACTGGACAGTCTTCAAAGGCTTCTATTTTGAGGAAGCTCCCTTTGTGCCCAGTGGTGGAGGTGAGCCCAGGAAGGGAAGGCCGTCACCGCCTCGGGTCAGGAGCTGCTGCGCCCAGGCTATCTCTGCCACGGGGTCAGGAGCTGCCTCGTCCAGGCTGACCCTGTCATGGGGTCAGGAGCTATCTCATTCAGGCTGACCCTGCCATGGGGTCAGGAGCTGCCTCGTTCAGGCTGACCCGCCACGGGTTAGGAGCTGCCTCGTCCAGGCTGGTGACGTGAAATCTAACTCGGATGACCAGCATACAAGTGGCTTTACTCCGGCCAAGCGGTGACTTGGTCTCTAAGTATACGAAGGCTAAATGAAAGTGTTCTTCAGGCCACAGCCCTGGGCAAAGAGACTTCTCTCCCCTTAATTCAACCCAGGTAGGTCAGGAGACCCTCTGCACTAATCCAGAGGCAAGAGAAAAAACATTTACTGGATAATTTGTTTTTGTTTTATTTTGGGCCACACCTGGAGGTGCTCAGGGGTTACTCCTAGGTCTGCACTTAGGAATGATTCCTGGAGGTACTTGGAGACCATATGGGATGCCGGGGATCGAACCTGGGTGGACTACATGTAAGGCAAATGCCCTACCATGCAGCGTGAAATCAAAACTCTAGAAACTTTCTGGTTAGGCTGTATTTCCCCATCCTGACAATCTTCCTTAAAAGACAGGGGTGGGAGCCTTTTCTTCTGCTAACTATCATTTTGACATTTATAACATCACCCACAGCCACACAGCACAGGCAGATGGGCAGTGGGCAGCTGATACATATGTGCGTCTTTCCTGTCCTACACCTGGGTGAGACCTTATGACTTTTAATGCCTCATAACAATGATCACGGGCCAGGTCATTTTCCACCCCTCTTTACACGAAGACTGGTAAGGCTTTACTTCCTCTCTCCTAGTTCTTCCCAGTAGCGTTGATTTCCCAAAACTGAAAGTGGACCATAAAGTCCACAAAAGGCAATTCTATTCTGTAAGCAGAAGACAATGTCTGTAAAAGCCTCATGTCTGAAGGGCATACATGTTTGCAGAAATAGGGGTGAGTGTTAATCGCTCACCTGCCAAATCATGCCTGCCAAAGTCTTAGGACAGTGTTTTCATAATATTTGAAATAGAGGTTAACATTACTTGTTCAATTACACGGCACAGAATCTCCAACTCATCATGACGAGAGGGAGGTTTATTATGCTGCCTACTTCTCTTATGGAGTCCAGGAGAAGAAGCCAACAATCGAAGGCACACGCATGCCAGCCACTGTGCTTTGCACAGGGACTCCAGGAGCTAGTAGCCTGGGAGATTTCTCTGGAAGAATGGGATTAAAGGCAGCCACGCCTCTCCTGTACACCATGTGGCTTAACTCAGCAATCAGCAACATGGTCTCTTCACAGGGGTGGCCTCACTCTCCAGCATTAAACACAGCATTCCCAATAGAAGACACGGGTAAAATTCTCCTTGAAAAGAGGAATGAAATTTCACAAGTCTCAGATGAAAACCACAAAGCAAAGCAAGTCATCTGTCACTCATGGAGTGGCACACTGTCCGAGACAGAAGACTGACCTTCTGGGACCCTCCTGGGACCCTCAGTGAGGACAGGAGAACGTGCTATGCTTGGAACTGAGGGAGTTGGCAGCTCTAACTGGAAAGAGGAATAAAGGAGTTGAGTGCAGCCAGGCCCCAGGACAGGGGCCTGAAACCACCAGGCTGACATGACCACGCAGGGAAGAGCTTGAGTGTTCTCTGACAGTGTGGGGCACGGTGGTTGCGGTGTGGAAGACCTGAACAGAGGCCACAACACACTGGAAAAAACAGTCAATGTCAGCAAATTGGTTCCCACGGAACACATGTTAACCATGGTGCAGGCACAATCCACACAGGTCTGTGGCACAGACAGAACAATCAATGAAGCCCAGGGATGTGGGTGGGAGAGTGGGAGAAGGAGGGAGAAGGTCAAATCCTGTTTTCTGCCAGGTATTGTCTAAAGTTGATGGATGCTGCTACACGGGGCATGTGACGGAAGGATGGGAAATCGGAGATGAAGATACAGCCGGCAGGGCTGGAAGCAGCTGTCCCAAAGGGGTGTGATGGAGGGGAGGGGTGGGGGGGGATGACGGACGGACCTGGGATTCACACTGTGCTTTACACAAAGTTACTATATTACTTTATTAACTAAGTGATCCAAAAACTATATAAAAATACCACAGATTTTTTTTGAAGGGAAAGAATTAGAAAGCAAAAGAATATTATTTTTTTTTCTTTTTGAACCATACCCAACTGTGCTTAAAGCTCTGCACTCCAGGATCACTCCTGGCAGGGCTCCAGGAAGCTTTGTGGAGCCAGAGATCAAACACGATTTGGCCCCTTGAAAGGCAAGTGCCCTACCCATTGTACTATCTCTCCGGCCCCTTAATTGTCTTACTTTATAGAATTTTTTATGGTTGTTTGCCACAAGTTCCCATGACTCTAAAGGTACTCAGGTCAGAAGAGAGTTTTCTGGGCTCCCACCCACAGGGGACTAGGTGTCAGGGAGGTCAGAGACGTGGGTCAGAGAGCCAGGGCTGGGCGGGCCTGGTTCTCCGTGCCCTGTTGCCTGCAGCACTGGCTCCTTTCTGACAGAAGGACATGCTCCTCTGCTCTCTCACTGTGAAGATCCCGCAGAGCAGCCGCAATGCTAAAGGCGAATGAAATCCTGCAAAACCCTCCCATCTCTGACGCTACGTGTGAAGGAAGGAAAAAGGAAGGAAGGAGGGAAGGTTAAGAGAGAAGAATGTTGATGCCCTTGGGTGATCCCTACAGCTCTTATGCCTCCGTCAGCCGCTATAGCACAGGGTGGCCAATGTGAGGACATGAACACATGGGAACCCAGTAACCCGGCTCCTAAGTTCCCTTTCTCAGGTGCATCTGTGTCTCCCCTCTGGAGCAGGCAACACCCATCCTTAGAGGGGCTGCCCACTGAGCATGCAAGAGGAACTGAGAAAAAGAATTATCCAACAAGCTACTAAAGCCTGCTTTCCTTATCTTCTCTCTTTATTAAAAAAATAAAATATAAAAGTGAAATAAGACACCACACTGCATCCCAGAGCCCTTGGATGGGACCATCCTTGGCGTGGAATGAAGGTGCCTTCCGGTGCTGCACTACACTCTCTCACCTGAAGATGGCGGTCTCTTCCTAAGCTTGTCCCCACGGGCCAAGTATGTGAAGAACGCAGTAAAATCTTTGAAAAATGACTGCTGTCAAATAATACCAAGAGAAAAATTATAATCCACTTAGGAATTTAAAGAAAGCAAGACAAATAACTCATGTCAAGGGATGCTAATGCTCCAGTTGGAATGGAGCAAGGGCAGATCACTTACATAGGCTTCCGCTCCAGGGCTGTGTCTACCTACCAGGACTCTTTGTCCAGACGCCCACAGGGCACCCTGGCAACTCGGGCTGCCTCAGGGCTCGGCAGGGACTGTAAATAGCTGCAGAGCCAAGTAAGGAGAGTGAAGTGCAGAGACAGTGCTGGCTGGAGGTGGGGGGGCAGGCAGGCGGCTGCCCTGGTTCCCTGTCCCCACCTGCAGAGGGCCTGAGTGAGACAAGGGCTTCCTCAGCCCCTCAGAGACACTGGCCCCATTCTGGCCACTTGGCCCCAGATGCTTCCCCTTCCCTTCCAGGACGCTCTTCCCAGAGAGAAGGATGGAGCCAGGACTGCCTTCCTGCATCTCACAGTGTGGGGCAGTCTCACTCTGCTCACCACCGACTCCACAGGGGCTCTGTGTTGTCTTAGCAAGAAGTAGGTTTCTCCCACGGAAGTCCAGCTGGAAGCCCCTAGCCCCGCTAAGTTCAGGGCCAGCACCCGGGGAGGAGAGTGGGTGGGGGCTGATCTGCCAAGGAAAGCAGATGGAGCCGGGCTGGGGCCTCTGTGAACCAGCTATAAAACCCAGATTTCCAGATGCTTTCAATTGCCTCCCTCCCTGCTGGGAAGGGAGGGAGAGAGAGCTGCTGGAGCAGCTCAGACACAGAGCGGCCACCCAAGGCTGCCTCAAGAGGGTGCAGCTGGGTGTGGACGAGCTGCTTCCACAGGAAGGGCTGCAAAAAGCCCCTCCACAGGGAGCTGCCACCTCTCCAGTCCCGCTGGGGCCCGGATGATGTCTGAGGACACCCAGGAGACAGGACAGATCTGACTGATGGTCTAGCTCAGGCCTTCCTCCGAGACAGCAGAGGCTGGATGCAAAATCTGTCCCCCCTTTTTTTCCCTTTTATTTGAGGCCATCCCCAGTGATGCTCAACTCAAGCTCCGCACTCAGGAATCATTCCTGGGGACCATATGGAGTGCTGAGGATTGAACCTGGCTCAGTCAAGTTCAAGGCAAGCACCCTCCCCACTGTACTATTGTTCTGTATGGCCCTTTGTCTAAGCACTCCAGGAGGCTCTGCTGAAGTCCAGACCCCCTGTTATTGGGAGTCGGCTGGTTTGAGGCAAGTTGCTCATGACTCTTCCGAGCTTTGGCCTCCTTACTCCAGCACAAGGTGGACTGTTCCCATAGGTCAAAGTGAAGGTGAGGACTGAGGGAATTCTGGCCTTCCCATGGGAGCACATGGGCGGCTGCTGGACACAGCTTTACTCTGTGGAGGTTAGCAGGTGAGGACAGGAGCCTCTTTCCTGGAAACGGGACAGAGAGCAGGCTTGCTCGGGCAGGAGCTCCAACAGGCAGACCTTGCTGCAGCTTCTCCCTCCCGACCGAGGTTCTCCAGAGAAGATGGAGATGGGACACATTCTCCCTCCTATCCTGGACACAGGCAGGGATGCTGCGGGAAGCTGGAACTTGCGCCTCACTTCTCATTTCCCCATTTCTCCAAACCATCTTTTGGCCACAGGCCCCCTTGATGTCATCTATCCTCGGAGCTGCACTGATCAGTTTCCAAACCCAAGTCGGCATCTGTGGTCTAACAAAGGAATTTTAACTTAACTGTAAATTTCTGCTTCCTAAAAGGAGCTACTGAAACATTTTTGGGCTCACATCTGACCAAGTGCCTGTGTGCAGAGTAAGGTTACCGGGCCAGGAGATGGTTCAGTGTTTGCACATTACATTGCAAATGTGAGGCCGCACACTTGAACCCCTCTCCCCACCCTTCTGCCCTGCCACCCTCCCGCCACCATGTCGCTACACAAGCCCTGCAGAATTCTGTGATCCCTGGTACTACTCGTGATTGTTCCAAATACCAGAAGTGAATGGTGGAATTCCTGGCGTATGAGCACTGGCTGGGACTGAGAATCCCAGCAAGCAGCAGGTGAGCACAGGCATCTCCATTAACCGCCCCCCTCATGGACAGTCTCTAACACTCCTGACGCTTTTGTCTCACATCTCTGCACTCCTGATTTCGTTGCTGATGCTCTGCTTTGGCCCCTGAGCTCATGCCCATGCCCTCCCCAGCTGTGGCACATGACCCCTTCCTGAAAGACATGCCAGGTTACCTCCTCTTTCAAAAGGGGTGGGCAGACATGAAGTCATGTTGTAGCTGGACAAAACTCCCTGCTTCCAGTTTTATGATTGTTACTAGTTCTAAAAAACTAGTAACACATGCTAACGGCGTGGCGGGGACAGAAAGGTTGGTCATCCTTTATTCCTATGGTCCTTCCAGGTCTTGGGACGGGAGAGATAGCACAGCATAGACAAGAGACTTTCTTTGCACAAGCCCAATCCTGGTCTGATCCCAGGCACCCCATCTGGTCCCCTGAGCCCTTCCAGGAGTGACCCTACATGCAGACCAGGAGTAAGACTTGAGCAGTGCTGGGTGTGTAGCCCCCAATAAAAACAAGCAAACAAAAGTCCTTCTAGGTCGTCTGATCATAGGAATGTACCTACCAGCTTTGACAGCAAACTATTATAAAGACTTTCTGGCTCCCGCCTGCATTTCAACAGGATCCAAAGCACCTGGGAGTAGATCCTTCACATCTGTCTAATCTGTGCTGTCTGATCTCCTACCGAGAGATTACAAAACCTTTTGTGGTACTCAGATGTCCGGGGATGCTGCCAACTGTAAATTGAATGATCCTCTGAGACCCACTACACAGATCCGAGCCAGCCACTGGCCCTGAGGCTCACATAACGATAAGAACTCAGACACCAGCCTCCTCGCTCCCTGAGAGCAGCGGAACAGGATGGAGATCTGCTCTGTAGCCCCTGGAAACATTCTCTCACTCCTTACCTGGAACACTGAGGTGAATGGAAGAAGAGGCTGGACCAGGAGCCTGATCTGCCCACTTGACCCCAGGGCCCTGCTCTGCCTGCCGGGCTGTGGCAAGCATGGGCGAGCATGTAGGTGGCCTTTTCCACACTTGAGTTATTCTACCCCTGTTGAGTTGGCCAAGACAACAGTAGAGACCCCCTGGTAAGTTGGGTCTCCCAGTGAGGGGCTGGCATTTTTACTCCATGTTTCCCCCACCTCTGTTCCTTTATTCCGAACTAGACACAGAACAGCACCTGAGTGCACACTCAAGGCACACTGTGAGTGTCTGGGCGGCTGGAGCCGGGAAGGGTCTTTCACGGAGGATTTGAATCAGGTACTGCCATGGACATGACCAGACGATGCTTCCGCTTCTTCAACATCTGAAGGATAATCTTTTGGCTGCCACTTCTCTGCCTCAAAATCTTCCACTGGCTCTTTTTATGGTCTTGCTAGTTCTGCTACCAAACCATGGCAGGTATTAAATGTTCAGTCAGATACTGAGATGCCAGACAGGCAGGGGTTTGTCAGCTGTAGAGCTGGGGTGTGTGCAGAGAAGGTGGGGCGCTGCAGAGGTCAGCCCAGGTTTAGGGTAATAAATCCCACTAGGGCTTGGAGAGGAAAACCAGACTCCCAGGCAGGGCAGGATCCAGTATACAGCTCAAGTCCTGTATCCACTGGCCTAAAGGAGCAGCTATTAAACTCCAAAAAATTAGGTCCTGGGTTTAGACGGGTGTCTTTTAATAGCCCACCCTGGCTGGAGGATACACTTAACACCTGAGGTTCTTCGACACACAATATGGAAATCTCGTAAAAGTGTATTTCTAAGCACCACTAACCACTTCTAAAATGGTCTTTGTTTTCCAGATTCTCCCTTCCTTTCTTCACCCGCTGCTGTTTTTCTCTTAGCTTCTACTGGAGCCAAAGGTAACAGAGGGACTGACCCGCTGGTTCTCCACCAACACAAACAACCACAGACTTAAGGAAGGGTTGGGATCTGGCTCTGATATACACAGCCAGCAGGGGGCGCTCATCCCATATCTTAGTCTTCCTTTAGGCTTTTTGGTGTTTGGCTATTTGAACTGATATGAATGAACGCTCCCAGTCCAGTCACAATCTCAGGAAATGGCCACAATCTCAGGATGTGGAGTCAGAACTGACTCTGAAGTTTATTCCAACTTCTCTTGGAAATAGTCTAACACAAGCTGCATGACAGAATTTGAAAACATATAGTGCATAGATGTCAGTCCCCACGGTACTCCTACTGGTGGGGAAGGCAAAAGTTAGTGCTGGTCATGATGACTCAGGGGTAAGCCAGAGAGTGAATTTTCATACTAGCTGGTACCAGGAGAGGTCGGCTTGGCTAAGGAGTAGGGAAACTCCGTTTTCCACTGGTTGTGGTCAAGCCGGTGTATACCGGTGCTTTCCCTCCTCCGGGAGATGACGCAGCAGAGCAGGCTTCACAACTGGCTACAGTCACTGCTCAGCTAAGACAGAAATCCCCTCCCCGCCTTCTCCAGGGACAGGGATGGAATTACCTGCCTCATCAAGTTGTGGGAAGGATAACGGACAGTACTAAGGACAAAAATAGCACCACAACTGGCTCATTCATTTACTGGATTATCAATACTGTCACCCTATGACCTAAAATCATAGCCAAAAAGAAAGGAAAGTATATATTTGTCTTTAAAGAAGAGAAGAATGGTTTAGGGGCCAGGATGTATCATTTGTTGGCTTCTCTAAGGATTTCGTGTCTAATATCTGATGTTAAATTTTAAGTACTGAATATTCCAATTTAAATGTGTTAATTAAATTTATTTTAGGTGGCTTTAAAGTCTCCTTACCTGCACGGCAGAGCCTGGCAAGCTACCCATGTTGTATTTGATATGCCAAATACCAGTAACAATTATAGACCTCATTCCGGAATGGATTGAGGCTCTTTATGTTCCTGGATCAAGCAGATGCCCTTGGGCTCTACTAGCATGAGACAGGACATATGGAGATGTTACTGGGGCCCGCTCAAGCAAATTGATGATGAGCGGGAGAGACAGTGATACGGTGATACAGTGATAAAGTCTCCTGTAGTTGGAGCAAAAGTATAGTGAAATCAAAATATGGGAAGCCATAAGTATTGAGGTGTTGACTGACTTCTTGAGTTGGAGACTCTTAAGCATTCCCTGGGCGACATGTTTTCAGTGTGACCTTGGTCCTCAAGGGCCACCTGCCCTCACTGCAGCAGCTTCACAGAACAGTGTTTGCAGAAGCAAAGCATCTGTGGAGCTGGAGCGATAGTAGAGTGGGGGAGGGTGTTTGTCTTGCAGGTGGCGGATCCAGGTCAATCCTCAGCATCTCATATGGTCCCCCAAGCACTGACAAAAGTAATTCCTGAGTGCAAAGCCAGGAGTAACTCCTGAGCATTACCGGTATGACCCCAAAAGAAAAAAAAAGCCAATAAAAACAAAGTAACTGTGACAAGATCTGAGATGCTGATGCTTCAGACACTGTCATGATACTTTAACTAAACCTAGCTATTTCTCCCTCATTTTAATAGGTAAAGGTCCCCGATATTCAAGAGTTTCCCAACTCCCTCTAGCACACAAACCATGTACTAAAATTAAATTCATAGACCATTCACTCTGCCTTGGATACATCAACCTTGTTTGTATTTTATTACAAAGCAAGTATTCACAATATGAATATTAAAAGCCATGTCAGCTGGGGCTAGAGCAATAGCACAGCAGGTAAGGCATTTGCCCTGTAGTGGCCAACACGGGTTCAATCCCAAGTATCTCATATGGTCCCCTGAGCACTGTTAGGAGAATGCCTGAGTGCAGTCAGGAGTTACCCCTGAGCATCACTGGGTGTGACCCAAAAAGCTGGGGGAAAAAAAGGCCACATCAACTGAAGCTGATGCTATGACATAGAGAAATAATTTCATCATAGTTGCAACATAATCTGATAGATATAATTTGAAACTGTAATATAAGCCAGATACATGTTGAGATGGCATTATTCAAATATGTACTTTGAGAGCAAGTAACTTTCAACTGGAAAGGACTGTTTCACTAAGTACTTAATCATTATCAACGGACACAGTGTATGTGAGAGTGTCTGTGTGTGTGAGTGTGTATATATGTCTGTGTGTGACTGTGTAGTGCCTTATGTGTATGTGTGTGAGTGTGTAGAGTGTATGTGGGGGCGAGGTGTGGGTGGTCCTCGTTTGCTCACCCAGAATGGAAGCTCCCAAGATGCAGTGTTCTGTGCTGAATTAGGACTAACTTCAGTGCTGAATAAGGATATAGTTTTCTATGCTTTTGAATCCCTCACATCTGAAACACTGGCTGGCATGGAATATGTGCTTTTAAAGTATTAAATGAATTCCAACTTCTCTCAGTCCCCAACACATGTCCCTAAAACATAATTATTTCATTTAGAGGCCCAAGGGTGTTGTCTTATAACATAAACACCATTCTCTCAGGCCCTTTGCAGTCATGTGTGGGAGTCCAATCTGCAGAGCCAAGCCTTTCGGGAACTGCAGTGGCACTATTCTGTTCCAGTGCTTCTGGAACCTCCAGCTCTGCACTCTGTTCCCAGGCCTGTGGGGTCCCGCCGCTACCCAGCTCTTCACCCACTCTTCCTGCTTCCCACACCCCCACCATGCGCTTCTCTCTCATTCTGTCCCCTCACCCTCAGCCCTCTGCTCCCTCAGGACAAGGCGCCATCTCCTCAGGCAAACCTGTCCTTGTCGCTGTTTTCACGGCACTCAACAGTCTTTCTAGCCATCTCCATGCTGGAATCAGCATCTGGGTAATAATAGTTTCATGTGTCCCACCCTCAGTGTCCCCCTGCAGGCTGGCCCACTAACATGAGTGGACACTGGACTGGCTGAGCAAGGCGGCTCCCTCTGCACAGTATCTGGTGGAAGGATTCACAATCTCAAGCCCACCGGGGCCACGAGGTTGGCTCAGTGTAGCCGGTGAGCCCAGGCCTGAAGAGAGGGAACTCAGTGGGCTTGGGCATAGGCTTTGAATGTGGGAGGCTCAGGTTTGCTCCCTGACTCTTCATCGTCCCCCAAAAGACTGCTGGAAATGCCCTCTGAGCACTGCTGGGTATGCCCCCGCCAAAAAATAATAATAATAAAACCTGTCAGACCAACACCAATATACACCAACACCAATAAAGGGGCTTCTGGACCCTCTGAGGTCTGTAATTGGAGAGAACAGTCACCATAAGGGGCATCCATAGGTTTTAGGGATGAAAGAAATCTGGATGTCTGATCAATAGTTAATAGACTTTTTTTTTTCCTTTTTGGGGTCACACCCAGCAACTCCTGACTCTGCACTCAGGAATCACTTCTGGTGATGCTTGGGGACTATATGAGATGCAGGATATTGAACTCAGGTCATCATGTGCAAGGCAAATGCCCTACCAGCTTTACTATTTCTCTGGCTCCTAGTTAATAGACTTTGAAGCAGGGAAACAATATCCATCTTGGAACTTCTGCTTCCTGGAGGGAAGGACTGAGGGAGGGAGGGGAGGGAGAGGGAGGGGAGGAGGGAGGGAGGGAGGAGGGAGGGAGGAAGGAAGGAAGGAAGGAAGGAAGGAAGGAAGGAAGGAAGGGAGGGAGGAGGGAGGGAGGGAGGGAAGGGAGGAGGGAGGGAGGGAGGGAGGGAGGGAGGGAGGGAGGGAGGGAGAGAGGGAGGGAGGGAGGGAGTGAGGGAGGACAGGAAGGGAGGGAGGGAGGGATAGAAGAAGGGAGGAGGAAGGAAGGAAGGAAGGAAGAAGAAAGGAAGGAAGGAAGGAAGGAAGAGGAAGGGTAGGAGGAAGGGAGGGAGGAAGGCAGAGAGGGGAAGGGAGGAAGGAAGGGTGGGAGGGAGGAAGGGAAAGAGGAAGGGAGGAAGGAAGGAAGGAAGGAAATGAAGGAGGAGGAAAGAGGAAGGGAGGAAGGAAGCAAGGAAGGAAATGAGGGAGGAGGAAAGAGGAAGGACTTGTTTGCACAGGGGCTGTGCAGCCTGAACAATCCAAGAAGACTTGAGCATGTGGCATCCAACAGTGTGAAACAAATAGCCTGGAAACGGGGCAGGAGCTTCTGTCCTCTGGTCATTGGCTAAATATCCCAAGTAAATCACTGAGTGGGTCTTGGTTTCCTCCACATCTCCGATGGGGGGGAAGACAGCATGGACCTCACCAGCACTAGGAGACAGGCTGGATGAGCAGGGACATGCTGGAAGAACAAGGATTTTTGCAAATACAGACTGGTCAAATGGGAGACTTATCACATTTAGCCTTGAAGTGGCCTGGCCTCCTGGAAAGTGGCGCATTAGATCCCTGGTGGGGATCTTGGTGCTGACCCAGAGAGGGGCTTTGAGTCTGTCTCCCCCCTGGCCCTGCAGTAACCCTGTCAGCCACATAAGGAAACAGCCACTGCTCCTCTCTTCCTAATGTTTATTTTTGTGGGATGGAATGGCAGTGGGGAGGGGGTAGGAGGGTTCTAAGCAGAGTTCAGGGGCCCAGAAGTCACTCCCAGTGACACTGGCTGTCTCCATGCTGGGGCCCAGTGCGGGATGCTGCTTGGACCCTGCAGTGTTGGGATACCACTGTACACTGTAAGGCACCCAGGGGCCCACAAAGAGCTGGGATTGAAGCTAGAATTTCATGGCAGCTGATTTTTCATGGCCATTCACACTGGTCCCTGAGCCAGCTACCTCGTCCCATGTTCCTTTATTTTCCTAGACCGATTTCGGTGGGTCTGATGAGCAACTTCAATCCTTTCTTCATTCCCCACTCTGATTTTGGTCCAACTCTATGCTTGTTCCAGCTCTCAGAGCTGATATTACCCCTCCTCTCCCATCCCAGTATCCCATCAAAGACGTTCTTCTGAGCCCAGGTGACTCCCAGGGGACAGGACCCTTCCAGTTATTTGGTACCTCCACTGTCTACATCCTGACCTTTTGTTGGTAAAGAGGTGGCAAATGTACGGAGAGTAGGGGTCAACTAAGGAGACTAGAAGGTCAGCTGATTGACAGCAATCAGCAGAGTGACACGGAAACTATGGGAAGGACCAAATGCAGATCCCAAAGACAATCAGTTCTTGCAATGCACACATATGGGAGCAGGGCACCAGACTCACAGTCCAGGAGTGGCAGCAGAAAAAGGCCCCAAGCTTGCTGGGTGCAAAGATAGGAGGCTTGGAGATAGAGAGGTGATGGGGCTGGAGAGAAACAAGATGAGAGTGCTAGAGGGTATGGGGCGAGGACAGAAAGGGAAGGGAAGCCAGAGCCCGGCTGTCACCGCCCCGGTGAGGACACCAAGATGCAGCCTCTGTCTCTAACTGTTCAAGAACCATTTTCTCTTTCTCCTTGTAGAGATAAGATGCTCTCTTCATAAAGCACAGACTTAGAAAGGCAGGAGAGAACACAGGATAAATGTTTAGGTTTGGGCTTGAAAGACACTGAGTTGTAATCCATTATTCACTTGAGTGTAATGTGACTTCA
This sequence comes from Cryptotis parvus, assembly GCA_021461705.1. Lineage (NCBI taxonomy): Eukaryota > Metazoa > Chordata > Mammalia > Eulipotyphla > Soricidae > Cryptotis > Cryptotis parvus. The sequence continues at coordinate 60,074 of JAJIBD010001999.1, forward strand.
GCTCTGCACACCCGCCACGAGGCAAGCCTCATTAAACGTTCCCTGCTGCTTGATTTTCCAAACACGAGTGTCTATTAATGTCTTTCCCTTCACCACCAGTACTCTGGAGTCTGACATCTAGAGTATCCAAAAACATTCAGTGCTGAAGCTCCCTCGGGCTGGGACGGTGGTTCTCAGGGTTCGGGGCTGATACTGTGCATGTGGGGCTTGAGGTTCAAGTCAACATTTCCAGCAATGACTCCTGAGCACTGCTAGGTGTGACTCAAAAAAGGATTTTTTTAAAAATTCCTCATAGCTGCCAAGAAAGAAGCTTCCTTGGGAGGGGTGTTCCCAAGTGGTGACCCCAGGGGCTTGGAGGCTACTCCCAGTCAGTCGGGCTGGACAGGTCAATGGGAGGTAATGCAAAGACACAGCAGTGCTCTATTCCCATGGTGTCAGGGGCCTCCAGGGCTATAGTCCAAGGGCAGAACTGGGCCCCATGCATGCAAGACATGCACCCTGACCCCTCTGCTATTTCCCCAGTCCCAGGAAAACTATTTATTTCATGGAGCTGTGGATAGAGCCTGAGGCCCAAATGCATACTCTCTACCATGGGGCCATGTCCTGATGCTTCACCGTGGATTGCTGGGCTGTTGTCCCTGGGCAGCCTTGCGCACAGACCATCTGGCAGGCCACAGGCAGGGGAGGAGGGAGGAGAGAGAAGGGGAGCAGGCATTGGGACTGCTTCAGACACTCCCCCCTGGCCACACTCACCGAGTCTGGGTCTCGTTGCTGTTCAAGGAAAGCCGAGAATTCCACCAGGCGAAGTTTGGTTGTGCCAATGGAGCGGCCCCTGCCAGGCAGGGACCGGAGGGGAGCTGGGGCTGACGCAGGCTCAAAACCTGAAAGAGCAATTGTCGGGGTCAAGCGGGCTCACATATTCCTCTTGGCCAGCGAGAAGGTGTCAGGCAGCGCTGGGTATGGCTGAGGATCACAGAGATGCAGCAGCCCGCAAGGCCCAGCCCGCTGGGCTACTGCCAGTGCCACCCACGTCAATGTGTCAGAAGCACCAGTCCCTGGACAAAGGGGCCACAAGACTTGAAGACCCAGAAATGGATGTTTCCAAACAGGCTGGGAAAGCGTGAAGAATCAGAATGTATTTGGCCTCCCTCCCTCCCATCTTTTCTGTTTCTTTTCCTTCACAAGTGCGGGGAGTCAAACCCAGGTCCCCAGGGTCTCAGACAGGCAAGGCAAGCCCTGCTGTCTGGGCGGCATGCTGGCTCCCCGGGCTTCCTACATGGCAGAGGGCAGGAGGGGTGGGGGATGTCAGTGAGGGGTCTCCATGATGGGATGCAGCTCCTCTGCACTCTGCCAAGAAAGTGGCTCCAACCTACTTCCCTGGAGACTGGCTGCAGGTTTGCCCATTCGTGGCCAGGCAGGCCCCCATGGAGTTCCGTGCAAGGCTGAGCCAGTGGCTCCAAGGGGAGAGCTCGGGCTGCCTGTCTCTTTAAAACCCCACCTGAAAAGGTCTCAGGAGGCAACCCCCAATGCCCTTCCTGGGTTCCAGGCCAATCCAGCCCTACTGGGGTGGCAAAGGGCCAAGAGAGCTGTATAAGGAAGGGGCGTGGCAGCGTGGGAAGGGCTGAGGGGCAGCTCACCTGGAATGGGGGCCGTGACTGCTGGCTGGATGGGGTAGGCCTGCTGCACAAAGGGCTTGACGCTGGGGACAGAGAGGGACAGTCAGAAACCTCGCCTGGACCGGCCACGACTCCCAGGCTCTGTCTTGGCCACTCTGAACTTCAGAACCACACCACTATCCTTCCTGTTCAACGTTCGCAGCCTGTACCAAGAGTTGGTGCTCTGGCCTACTGAAAGGTGCCGATAGGGTGCTGGAATACACCCCAGCTGGACACTTCCCTCCCTCCCTGCAGAAGCCAAGGCTGACTCTGTGAGACGTACTTCCGGCACCCCTCCTCCAAGCCAAGCTGCTCCAAATCTTGTGTGCCTCTATTTGTGTTGCGGAGGTGGTTTGGTCACATCCAGCAACATTCAGGCTTACTCATGGTACTGTACCCAGGAATTAATTACCCCTGGCAGTGCTCGGGGACCATACAGGATGCCAGGGATCGAACTCGGGCCGTTTGTGTACAAGGTAAAGCGCCCTACCTGCTGTACTGCCACTCGGTCCCTGATCCAAATCTTCCGGGTATCACTGAGCAAACGTCCTTTCTGCTCTGATCCCAGACTGTGCCTCTTTCAGCTGACTGAATTCTCTCTGCGGCCCTCCTGCCCTCTGTAAGATTTGCTTTTCCACATGCCCGAGTGGACAGTGGCACAGGCTATCGCTTGTGGCACTGTTAGGGATCATACCAGGTGCTGGGGATGAAAGCTGGCTAGGATGTATGGAAGGTAAGTGCCTATCTGCTGTTCTATTGCTCTGGCTCCCTGAGTGGGCACCTGTTTGGGGCCCCTTTTGCTGGTAGGCTCTGAGGACATACAGGGGCAGGGCCTTGGGAGGGCAGAGCCTTCCGGTTTCCAGCTGAGTGGGCACTGACCCTGAGGGGAAGGGAGTTGGCTACATCTCTCCCGCCAGCCAGAGGTCTCAGTGAGGCAGGGGTCTCGGGATATGCTTCCTTTCTCTCCCCTACCCCCACCCCCAAGAAACTTCGGTGCTGAGATCAGTGGTGGCCCCTCAGCAGACTTACTCTTGGGAGGATCCTGGCTGTCCTGTCTGGATCATTCCCGGCCAGAACTGTAAAGCAAAATGTGACAGGCTTCAGGATCTAGAGCTCATGTGGGATCCCAGCTTGGGGTGTCTGTGTGTGCTAGCCCCCGCCAGAGACAGCTGCCCCCTAAGCCTACCAGCCCTGATGAAACATGGCTCTGGTCCCCATGCCACAAGACTGTGACAGGAACTTGAGGCCTGGCACCCCGGCGTCTCTCATGCCTCCTCTGAAAGCACCAGAAGGTGAGGCCGAGGTACAGGTCTGCCACCTTGGCCTGGGCATCTGGCAGAGCGTGCACAGAGCCCACCTCGCTTGCTGATTCCAGGCACACACCTGTTTTTCTCTCTCTCTGTCATTCTGAGATACCCCTGGTATCCCTTTCTGCCTCCACAACTCTTGGTGCTGAGGTCAGGCAAGAGTGGTCAAAACTCAGAGGAAAAGGGCGGAGGCCCTGAGAAGCTGCAATCGGTCTGGGGCAACCCTAAGGCTTCTCTTTTGGATGTAACCACAGTCTTTATTGTTGTTGTTGTTGTTGTTGTTGTTATTTTTGCTTATTTGGGTCACATCCAGCAATGCTCAATGGTTACTCCTGGCTCTTCACTCAGGAATTACTCCTGACGATGCTTCGAGGCACCAGTGTCGGATGCTGGGGACTGAACCCAGTCCACATGGAAGGCGAATGCCCTACCTGCTGTGTAAACACAATCTTACAGTCATGGTTTTGAGTCCTGGTGTCACAGGGCATGCCCCATATATGGAAAAAATTGTAAAATCATTTAAGATGCTGCTGAGGATGGTGCAGGAGGGAAGACACTTCCGAGGCCTTGGTAGGAGCAAAGGCATGATGCCCATGTAAGACGGGCATGACGGGCCAGTTGCCTTCAGGTGGCCTCGAGAACACTGGCTCTCAGAACCCAGGGCCAAGAACAGCAGCAGTAATGGCAGATGAAAAGCCAGGATAACTGGCACACATCCAAAAGAGCAAAGACAACAAGTGCTGGCATGGATGCGGGAAAGGGGGACTCTCATCTATTGTTGGTGAGAGGTGTCGACTAGTACAGCCTTTTTTGGAAAACAATATGGACATTCCTCCAAAGACTAGAAATTGAGCTCCGTTCGACCCAGCCATACCACTCCTGGGGGATATACCCTGGGAGGCCAAAAACACACAGCAGAAACACCATCTGCATTTTTATTTTCATAGCAGCACTGTTCACAATAGCCAGAATCTGGAAATAACCAGAGTGCCCGAGAACTGATGACTAGATAAAGAAACTTTGGTACATCTACACAATGGAATACTATGCAGCTGTTAGGAAAAATGAAGTTATGAAATTTGCCTATAAATGGATGGACATGGAGAGGATCATGTTGAGTGAAATAAGCCAGAAGGAAAAAGACAGATATAGAACGACTGCATTTATTAGGTAGGTAGGTAAGTAGGTAGGTAGGTAGGTAGGTAGGTAGGTAGGTAGGTAGGTAGGTAGGTAGGTACCAATATCAAGGTCAGGCAAAACATGGATCAGGAGGTCTTGTCAATAGGTGAAATCTACCACAAGCGTGTAGGAGTCAGAGGTTAGGTAAGACAGAGAATGGAACAGTGTGCTAATAATCGTTGAAAATGATAATACCAGACTATAACTGAGCACTGAATATAGGCAATACACATGATAACCGTTAAATGTATGTATTGCAATCCACAATGTGTAAGAGAAAGAAAAGAGGCAGAGAGAGAGAGAGAGAGAGAGAGAGAGAGAGAGAGAGAGAGAGGAGATAAAGAACTTGCCATAGAGGCAGGCTAGGGGAGGGGGAGGAAATCGGGGACATTGGTGGTGGGAAATGGGCACTGGTGGAGGGGATGGGTGCTGGAACACTGTATGACCGAAACCCAAACATGAACATCTTTGTAATTGCATATATCATGGTGGTATAATAAAAAAAAATTCTTTTTAAAGTTTAATTAAAAAGAGAGAGAAGAGAAAGAAAAAGAAAAAAGAGAGAGAGAGAGAGAGAAAAGAGATAAAGAACTTGCCATAGAGGCAGGCTAGGGAGGGGGGAATCGGGGACATTGGTGGTGGGAAATGGGCACTGGTGGAGGGCGGGTGCTGGAACACTGTATGGCCAAAACCCAAACATGAACATCTTTGTAATTGTATATCTCACTGTGGTATAATAAAAGAAAACAAAATAAAATTTAAAAAAAGCCAGGAGGATACACGGTCCTTCCTTCCCTGGCTTCGGGGCTCAGGAGTCCCTCCTCGGCCCCCGCTGGCTCCTGGCCTCCCTTTCTTCCTCTGCCCCAGCATCAGCTCATCCCCAAGTGGCGGTTTCCCCCTTTCAGACCTGACCTGATGGATGAGTAATGCTGGGTGGAGGCTTCTGTGGGCCCCACTTTCCGAGAGGGCCCTGCCACCCCCTCTGACTGTGACTTACCCCCGGCGCCCCGGAAAGGTGGGGCGTGGGATCCCAGGCAGCCCCAGCTTGTTGTGGATGGCAGTGGCTGAGACGATCTGGGCTGACGACATAGCGGCCATGTGTTGCAGGGCCTTGTCCTTGGCAGTCTGATCCTTGGGGCGACACGACAGGCTCAGTACAGCACACATGGCTGGGCTACAGCTCACACGGGCACAGCCACAAACACTGGGACAGAAATACAGAGCCACGAAAGAGGCCGAAAAGCAAACATGCACGGACGAATAAATACAGCCAAAGGCTAAAAAACACACTCAAGCTACCAGAAGTCTCCACGGTTACTGAGAACACCCAGTAGCAAGGTTCTTCAAAAAAAAAGGTGCTTCCCTCCTCTCCCCCCCCAAAATCCATTTTCGAAAAGAATGGGAAGCCTCTGAGGAGAGGGGACAATATCTTTTTCCAGCTTCCAAAGGGAGATTCTGCAGTGACCTCCACACACTCCAGGAAAGGCAACTAAAAGGCTCTGCTGACAGTGGACAGAGCGGGGGAGGCGTGGCTGCCGCTCAGGGCAGGAACCCAGAGCAGGGCCCTGTGGTATGCCGGCCCAGGGCTCCTGGAGTCATGGGGGCCACACACCCATTGGCGTGGCAGAAGCTTAGAAGCAGGGGGGAAGGCTGGGATGCAGGGAGGGTGTGGGAAGACGGGGCTAAGCAGCATGCTGGCGGGCACATGCTCTCGGACCTCCCGCCACAGCCCAACGGCTGCTGGGTTCTCCCGAAGGCCAAAGGCACTGGGGATGCTCCAGGAAAGTGGCTTCTCCTTTTCCTAAGTGGGTCTTTTCTAGAAAAGCCAAGGCTGATGACACAAAGCTAGCCAAAAAGTCTGCCAAGCACAGCTAAAAATACAAAATACTCAATTTGGTGAAAATACTTACCATGCTTGTTACCTGGGTACAATAATAAACAATGTGTTAAAAGATTGCTTGCAAAGGCAGGGCTATATTTCTTCTCTAAGTGTAAGAGTTGATAGGCACACCCATGACACTTGGGTACAGTGCTTGGGCGCTTGTTCTGATTTGCCCTCCCAGCAGGGAACAAGAGAAATACCAACCCCACTCCTGGGAGCCAGCACTTTGGCTCCCCAGCATAGATGGCGACATGGCCAGGCCCCAGGGTGCCGGCAGGGGCTGAGCCTGCCATGAGCAGAAGCCCCCTTCTTGACCCATCCCACGTCCAGCCTCTAGGAAAGCTGGTGGGGGTGGGGTAGGAGACGGTGATATCCCAAGTGAAGGGCCCTTCTAATCTGCCCCATAGAGTCCCCAGGTGCAGAAAGCTGAAGGCCAAGGGAGGCTTCTGACTAAGACAGAGAGAGAGAGAGAGAGAGAGAGAGATAGGTGAGGGGGTTCAAGGTTACCATCTTTACCCAAAAGTAGTAACAGGCATGCTGAGGTGACAAGGAGAGCAGGGGAAAATATCAAAAGATTGTAAACCATGGTGCCTGAGATAAAATTATCCACAAAACCAAAATCACAGCCTCCAAAATAGAGGCTCCCTAGGAAAGAGCAATTAGGTACCCCCAAGGGGAAGACATGACCAGGACTCTGTCCCCTCATGACCAGGAACACTGACATCTTTCCTGGAGGGTGGTGTGGGTTTGGGGCCCCACCTGCTGTATTCAGGGCTTACTCCTGCCTCTATGCTTATGGGACCATAAATGAGGCTTACCAGGTACAGGGCAAGAACCTGACTCACTGTGCTATCTGGGGGTCCCCTTATCTTACCCTTGAGAAGAAAACTCAACCCCTGGCTGAGTTTATTGATTGATTTGGTTTTGGGGGGGGGGGGTCACAGCCAGCAGTACTCAGGGCTTACTTAGGGATCACTAAGCTTTGCTTAGGGATCACTCCTGGCAGGCTCGGTTGACCTTAAGGGGTGCCAGGGATCAAATCTGAGTCAGCTACATGCAAGGCAGTCTCCCTGATACTATTTCTTCACTGCACTATTTCTCCAGCTGCTTTTACTGGTACTCTGACACTTTCCCGGCCCCACTGAAAACAGAAGGAACCTCCCATAACAGCTTTGGAGCCTTTGTGGCATCCCTGTGAACATGCAGAAGGGAAGGGGCTATGGCATATGACACCCTGGAGCCTTGTGTGCTGCGGGAACAGAGTGGCACTTTCACATCTGGTGGGGTGGCATTTTTCCCCTATTCAGACCCCACATTTTAATGTGCTAACGGCTCCTAACTTAGGCTCACTCCCCCCAGCCAGCTGTTCCTTTTCGTAGAGTCAAACCACTTTAGACACTGAAGAGTGCCAAAGGCAAGAAGTCAGGGAGCATGACCTGGTGTGTGTAAAGGACCTGAAGCTGAACAGTCCATGCACACAGCGCCAGTCAAGCCACTCATAGTGGGTCCTGTGGGGCCACCTGTCAGCTGCCCTGCTGCCACGTTCAAAGGAGTAGTCTTTGGCTAACCAACAGAAACAGAAATCCCCTAAGTCTAACTCCCTCTTCTGTGAAGAGAATCTTGACATCAATGTTTTCTCTTGGGACCAGTCACTTTGGATCCCAGCCCCAAAGCCACTGAACCCAACACAAGAATTCTAAATACCCTCAAGGTGATTTCTGAAACCCAAGTCATAGCATGGCACCATCCCCGGCAAGGAACAAACCTTACAACCTCTCTGGAGGCTGGGCTAGGAATGGGGAAGGGCAGGTCAGAGCCCTTGCCCAGCTGGTGGTGTAAATTCTGAACAACTCAACGCCGTGGAGTGCTTGGCTCTGCACCAGCAGCTCATCCAAGGGCCCCTTACGTTTATGAAATGCTGAGGACAGGCAATTCTGATGCCCCAGTGTGTGTGTGTGTGTGTGTGTGTGTGTGTGTGTGTGTGTGTGTGTGTGTGCGCATACGTGCATGTTTGGGTGGAGAGATTCAGAGAATTCAAGTCCAAGGCCAGAGAGGTATTATAGTTGGTAAGGCATTTGCCTTGTTATCTGACCTGGGTTTGATCCCTGGCATCCCATAAGGTACCCCTGAGCACCACCAGGCATGACATGTAGGAGCCAGGAATCACCCCTGAGAATTGTGACCAGCATACCACCACCGCTAAAAGAGAAAGCTAAAGTCAGGGAAGAAAGAACAGGAGTACGGGGCAGAGAACCCTCTCTTATTCTATTAGGTTGCTTCTCTCTGATGGGATTACTACAGAGACTTTTTTAACATTTGATGTTGATGTTTAAAAAGATTGTTTTTTTTAAAATAGGGTCATATCTTACAGTGCTAGGTGGGTGGGGCACCTGCTGTGGAGGTTGGAGGGACATTGTGGGTGAGGGTGTCTGGCCTGGCTGTGTTAGGACCAGCTGGTGCTCAGGGACCATAATGATCTCATGTGGTGGTGTTTGGAGTGTCAGGCAGTGCCAAGGAGTCAACTCAGGACCTTTCGTGTGCTGCTGTGTGCTCTATCACATGAATGATTTTCCCAGCTCTGGTAATTTATTTTTAATTGAGCAGAAGTATCTGTCAATAAGAAAAGGAGAGAGCATTATCTTTGCTGCTCTGGTGACATCTTTCAAAATGTAGCCGTTCCCCTTTGTTAAACAGAGTAACATTACTCAGTACTCAACTAGGATTCCAAAGGACAGCAGAAGAGCAAATCAATTGCTTCAGAGCTACAATACCAATTCGGCCAGTTAAGGTGGGCCTGTCTAAGGCTAATGACTGTATTATCTTGGGTAAGTCACCTAAAGTTTTCATTCTCTCTGTATGCAAAGTAAAGAAGCCTTTATTCTCTACAGCCTTCTGGTATTTGCAAGTAGGTGTGTGAGTTCATTATAAGCAAATACCGCTCAACACATGTAGCCCCAAACCCACGAGTGAAAAGAGAACAAGGTGTTAAAAGTAGGACTGCCTGTCCTAATAGAAAGTCAAGTGTGGAGAAGAAATTTTATCTCAAGTAGAGGTTCTTTCTGTACTTGACCTACCTATTGGAGAATAGACAATTTTCTGCAAATGGACTAAAATGTCTGTTCCAATGATTTCCTACCTTTTGTAGTGGAGACACTCTGCCTACTCATTTAATTTTATAACAATTGCCCTTTATCTCTGCTATACATTTAAAAATTAAAAGGTGTGGATACATATGCGTGTACATACATATATGCTACATACAGATATAAGATAGATATTGAATTAGCTACATATAGGTAACCCAGTAGCTAATAAGCCCTGCCAGGGAGATCTTGAAATCAGCACTGAGAGGCTGGCCGTAAACCTCCTTATCCTGAAATGGGAGAACAGGCAGATGGAGGCTGCTTCGCTGAGCGATTTCAATGGAAGGGTCTCTGAATTGTCATTTGCTGCCCATAGACAGATGCCTGGCTTTGAAAAAATGTTAACTCTGTCAGACCTGAGGAAATTGCTTCCCTGTGTCATTCTAGTCTGATGTCCTCAACTTTTCAATTTTCTACTCTATTCTCACTCATCCCTTAGGCTAAAGGGGGAAAGGGGAGGGACGTGCTAATCTGTGGAATAACTGAAGCTTGAATACAGTTTCAAAGTATATACTCCGGTGAGGGAAATGACTCAAAGTGCATGATCTGCGCAGGGGTCCGAGGTTTGGTCTCTGGCCACTCATGGTCCCCCTGAGCAAGAGCAGGAACAATGTCTGGGCACAAAGCCAGGGGTCGCTTGGCTCTTCCCCCACTATGTTATACTTTTACACCACATTAATTTATTCAAGGTGTTTTCACACCAGCATCTCATGCAGATGAAAGTTATGAAGGAGGGACACTCTTTAATCTCAAATAACTAACAATTTTTTTAATCAATACTGTGTTCAAGCCTGTGATGTTTTCAGATCACAGGAAATCCTCTGAGCGTGGTTTTGCATACTTGAGAGCAGGGGTGGATAAGAAAAATGTGAGTGTGTGCTAAGGAAAAGGCAGGAGTAACTTCACGCTTTACTCCTTATTCCACATCTAAGCTTCTCTGTCTCTGAGATGGCAAAGAATAAGACCACCATAAATGTAGAAACATTATGGTGGGCTGGAGAGACAGTCTAGGAGGTAAGGCGCCTGCCTCACAAGACAATGCCGGTCACGTGACCCTGGTTTGCATCCTAGGCACCACACAGTCTCTCAAGCACAGCACATCACTTTTTTTGGGGGGTCTTTTTTGAGGTCACACCCAGCAATGCTCAGGGTTCCTCCTAGCTCTGCACACAGTAATTACTCCTGGTGGTGCTGGGGCACCATATGGAATGCTGGGGATTGAACCGGGTTGGCCATGTGCAAGGCCAACACCTACCCACTGTATACTGCTCCTGCCCCAGCCATGGGTCACTGTTGGGAACAGAACAAGAGTAGCCTCTGAGTACTGCAGGGTGAGATCCCACAACACAAGGGCCAGAGAGATACTAAAGGGAGGGCATTTACCTTGCATGTGGTCAACCTGGATTCTATCCTTAGCATCACATATGATCTCTCACACCCCAGTAAAACTGATTCCTGATCTCTGTCAGGTGATCCCCAAACAAACAAACTCTCACAAAAAAAAAAAAACAAAAGTAATATAGTCCAAATCCATGGCAGGTGCAGCCGGCGGGAGAAGCACGGGGCTGTGGTCTGAGACGAGGACCACTGAGAATTCTAAGGATGTATGTTGAGACCCACGTTACCTGCTTCTCTGTCCCATTTCCAGCCCACCACACTGTAAGCCTCACTCCCCCATTTACTCAGGATCAAACGGGCTGTATCACGGTACACGATTCAGCCGGAAGCAGCTCAAACTCTTACTGCTACTGAGTAAAAGGGCTTTCGCTTTTTACGAAGCAGAGCAAGGCTGATGCGAAAGTCCTGGGTTCCACTGACTGCCTCCTCTTTCTGTTTGAAAAAGTGTACAGTGTTTGGAAAATGTCTACATGTAAACTATATGACGGAAGGCAGCTCTGTCAGAAAGCATGCGTTCAGAGTGGTCTGCTCTTCACAGGCCAGGACATCCGATTAGCCGGTCGCTGGACTTACACAAGTCTCCTCCCTCCCACTCTCCTCTGCTTTCCCAGCTTTTGATCATCTTAGAAAATCAATTCTTATCATATTTAGGCATTAACCAGAAACAATTTGAAAGATAATATGAAAAAGTAACTTGTATAATAATATAGCTGCCATTAATGAACGGCATACTGAATATATTTCAGTTTATTTGGGGGGGCATCATTTCATAGCTTTGTGGGGGGTTAATCAGACCTTACTCCTAGTTCTGCCCTTGGGGATCACTCTTGGCAAGGCTCAGAGGACCATAAAGGGTGTCCAGGACCAAACCAGGGCTGGCCGCATGCAAGGTAAACACCTTAACTGCTGAACTATCTCTCTGACCATTTCAGAATTTAAAGACAAGATGCCAATACATTCCTGATGTAAATTTACTAATAAATCAGGAAAAAAATAAGTTAAAAACACCCAAAGGCCACGGATTCTGAGTCTACAATGTAACAGGCAGCAAATGTTTCTCTGCCTCTATATTTTCCACAGCCAATAAAAAATATATAGTGCAAGAGAGAGAAGACAACTTGCTTGAAAAATCACTTTTTCAGAAAAGACAAAACAGAATATTTTTTTTAAAAAGTAATTTTGCAGACATTGTATCAAATCTCTTACTAATTGGAATGACATGACTTTTGTGATGGTTAGTGGCAGCCTCTGAGCAGATAAACATCCTGAAACTGCACTATGCTTTGAAGAAAGGATTAAGGGCACTTGAATTTTTTCTAGCCGTGATCTCTAATTTGCTTATTACAAGAGAAAGAGGGACTAAATTCGAAGGGGGCTGCTGTGGTCAGGTCGCTGCCTCGACTAGCCAGCTAATGAGTTGCAATTAATTTCTCTCATTGTACTTCCAAATGCCCAGGACTCCATTCACAGCAGAGAAAAACATTTTCAAGGTTTTTGCCATTGTTCGTTTTAAAATATATCAAGCTAAATTTAGTATTTTATAACCACCAATAGTGTTTCTTAGAATGCTGATATGGGGCTTGGGGTCATAAGGAGAGTAGCTGAGGTCCCGTGTGCTCTGGGAGCTGTGCCTGGTGACTAGTCTAGGCTAGCTGAGGGCCCGTGTGCTCTGGGAGCTGTGCCTGGTGACTAGTCTAGGCTAGCTGAGGGCCCGTGTGCTCTGGGAGCTGTGCCTGGTGACTGACTAGTCTAGGCTAGCTGAGGGCCCGTGTGCTCTGGGGGCTATGCCTGGTGACTAGTCTAGGCTAGCTGAGGGCCCGTGTGCTCTGGGAGCTGTGCCTGGTGACTGACTAGTCTAGGCTAGCTGAGGGCCCGTGTACTCTGAGTGCTGTGCCTGGTGACTAGTCTAAGCTAGCTGAGGTCTTGAGTGCTCTGGGAGCTGTGCCTGGTGACTAATATAGGCTAGCTGAGGTCCCATGTGCTCTGGGTGCTGTGCCTGGTGACTAGTCTAAGCTAGCTGAGGTCTTGAGTGCTCTGGGAGCTGTGCCTGGTGACTAATATAGGCTAGCTGAGGTCCCATGTGCTCTGGGTGCTGTGCCTGGTGACTAGTCTAAGCTAGCTGAGGTCTTGAGTGCTCTGGGAGCTGTGCCTGGTGACTAGTCTAGGCTAGCTGAGGCCTGTGTGCTCTGAAGCTGGTGACTAGTCTGGGCTAGCTGAGGGCCGCGTGCTCTGTGAGCTGTGCCTGGTGACTAGTCTAGGCTAACTGAGGGCCTGTGTGCTCTGGGTGCTGTGCCTGGTGACTAGTCTAGGCTAGCTGAGGGCCCATATGCTCTGAGAGCTGTGCCTAGTCTCAGCATACCAGGAGGCCTGGGATGGAGGAGAAATGCGAGCACTGGAGGCTAGGGACAGGCACACTTTTGACCTTAGCACTGCTGCTCTCTGGCAAGAGCCAGAGTGTCCATCTCCCGTGGGATGTCTGCTGACCCTACACAGGCAGTAAGTTCAGGTTTAGCTCCAAGGAAACAACTAGTTCCCACACTCATTTTCCATTTATCGAAAAACAGAAGTACAGTGAATAGGTCCAATTGAGGGAGACTCTGCAGAATCACCCAGGCCAGGGAACTGGGCCATCCTTCTTGACCAGGAGAGGAGGCAGCAGAGCATGGTGCAAAGAACCTGGGTTTTGAGTTCAGACAGGCCACCTGGGATCAAATCCAGACGTGAGGCAGGGCAAGCGATTTAGTCATTTGAGCCTCCTCCAGCTCATTCATAAAGCGGGGGCTACCAACAGCACTTCAGGTTTGCTTTGAGAACTGCCTATAAGCACTTGACACCCTGCCAATGGCCTTGCCATTTGGTGGAGGTGCAGTCTCTGCAAGGGCCTTCCAGGCTCCATCCTTCTTGTCACAGAACAGTTAGCCCAGTTTCAAGGTGAGAATCTCTAGAATCAGTGTTACTCTGGCACTGTCTATACTGAAGGTTGCCCACAGGAGAATCTCCTCAGGAAGGATAAAAATATAGGAGGGCTGGAGCAATAGCACAGCAGGTAGGGTTGCCTTGCACACAGCCGACCTGGGTTCAATCCCTGGCATCCCACATGGTCCTCCAAGTACTGCCAGGAGTAATTCCTGAGTGCAGAGCCAGGAGTAACCCCTGAGCGTTGCTGGGAGTGGCCAAAACACAAACAAAAACGTAGAAGGAGAATGTAGGAGATGCTTCTGTCGGCCTTCAAAAGACACTCCAGACGTGATTTATTCCACAGAGAAAAATAAATGTTCTCAGTAAAATCTCTAAGTTCTATATTGTCAAACTTCAAGAGGACCTAACTCCATCACTCTGGGAAGCAGAATGAAGGAACTGCTTCATTTAGTTTTACTTTGACTGCATTAAGAACAAGGTAATGAAACTGTGGTTGAGGAGAGAAAGTACAAATACTAAAGAATGCTCCAAAGGGCCTGGAGAGATAGTCCAATGGGGGTAGGAGCTTGCTTTGCATGCAGCTTACAGAAGCTCACTACTGGCACTTGTATGTTCCCGAGGCTGCAAGGAGTGATCCCTCTACATACAACCAGCCAGTAAACCCAGAGCACAGCAGGATGTGGCCCCCTATCAAAAAAACAAACAAAATCCTCCCTAAAGACTAGAATAAGTCAGTAAAGGCTGTGTTTCATGACCTAGATCAAATGACAAGGCCAAGAGTCATGATGGTGGTATTTCAGCTTCCTTTGCCTGGGAAGGGAACGGGTCATCATTTGCCTGGTATGCTGCAAACAGCCCCTTGAGTGGGGTAGGGGACATGGGAACCCCTCCCCAGGGGGGATGACAGTATGTCTTCTCTGTTGATAGGCCCATTCATGGGCGGAATCAGGGCTGGACAACCAGGTTTCAGTAGTGTGATTTCAGCCATGCCCTAGTCAAGTTCTTGAACTCCTCAAGAGAATTAAATCAAGCATTTGAACTTGAAGTTCTCTGCTTATGGGAAAGCACGGGAGACTGGAAAGAATGGTCTATTCAGAAATCAGAGCAGAAAGGTCATGGGGTGAGCAGGGAAAAGATGGCCCCAGGGAGCACACTCAGCTCATCCATTAGTCACCAGAGACTGGACACAGAGATGCTCAGGCCTTGTTCTGCTCTGCTGGAATAAGCTTTCTGCCACTACACACCTGAAACCTGACACAGATACATCTACAGCTGAAGATGTATTCCGGCTGAGGGTAGAAGACTGTACTTCCTCCTAGTCCCGTCTGGAGTCAGGACCTTGCCAGAACACAGCAGTGGGTAGATGATACACAACAGGGTAGCGGTGGTCTGCAGAGTTTGCTTGTGGCTCACACAAGTGTCTGAGGCCATAAATAAAGAACAGCCTTTCTGTGGCTCATGGGCAGGGCTGCATAATCTCTCAGGACAATCGGGCAGACTCGGAGCAGGAAAAGCTGAGCAGGAACTGAGTAGGCAGGCAGACTGCTCCGCGCTTAGTGCACACTTGTGCATTCTTGGCCACATACCCAAGAAAACTCCCTGGGACTTCAGAAACAGTCATGAATTTTGTTCAGCAGTGAGCAAAATAAGCCACACTACAGAATACTTTCTCAAGTTGCACACCAGTCCTCCACACATCTGAGTCTCCTCAGGCAGGCTGCCTCTGCCTGCCCAGACCAGATTAAGCACAAAGGGGGGATGGAAGCCAATAAACACACTGTGTTAGTGACACCAGGTCCCAGGCAGCTCTCTAGCTTGGCACCCTTGGGATTCCCGAATCCCATAAGTCTGGGGTTCCACAGATCTATAAGCCATTGTGGCTGCATGGAGCCATCTTCTTTTTATAACTAGTATCTTAGTCTCACTGAGGACTACTTAAAAATCTACCTAATATGTAAGAGTCATGGGTGTAAAGGATTTTGCCTGGGCAGGGGGCTCAAACACATGCCCCTCATAGCACCAAGAAATGAGTCCATCGGAGCTAAGTGCCCATCCTAAGCCTGGCAACTAGAGCTCTAATATGTTTCTTAGACATTGCAGCCGAGTGGATGAAAAGTCCCAAGCTCACACAACTGAACAAGCCTGTTTCTCATGCAAAACACTAGTATTCTGGCCACAAGTGCTTTGCGTCTCCTGATTCAGTGAGAGTGCACCCTGGAAAGCCCACGCAGGCTGTGCGGCCCTTCTCCTGACTGCCCTAGGCTCGCTCCTGTGGGGCCCTTCTCCTGACTGCCCCAGGCTCGCTCCTGTGGGGCCCTTCTCCTGACTGCCCCAGGCTCGCTCCTGTGGGGCCCTTCTCCCTGACTGCCCCAGGCTCGCTCCTGTGTCTCCTTCACCCCCAACTATCTCTGAGCTCCATCCACACATGAAATTTTTTCTTGCCTTGTGCATCTCTCCCTTATGGCTAAGTCCATCTTGACCAAGGTGTGCTCTACGCGGCAGAGAAATCTCAGGGCACATACTGATACTTTTATTGAACATTGAGCACGTCATAGAAATTGAATTCACGATGGGGCAAAATGCCAATTTCTACAGGATCTGGTTTTCTCCAGGAAATAAATGTTGGGGACAGATTCCGCCAGTGGGAAGAGTTGGGAAGGAGAATGGTGGAAGGAAATCAGGAACGATAAGACTCATCTTTGGCTCTTTGACTTCCTGCATTTAAAAAATGTAAAGAGAATGTCTTTAAATATGTCATAATGAAAAGGACTGTTTGTAGGTAGTACAAATATGGGTGTTTAATATTCCTGGCATTCGTCTCTTGTTTAATTTTAAATATAGCAAGAACACAAACTCCATAGTAAATCTTAACATACTGAGTTAACAGCCATTCTTTTAGGAGAACCTATCCTTACTCAATAAACTAAACTGTGGCTTTTTTGGGGCTTGGGGATCAAACCAGGGCTACTCTCTGTTCTGAGCTTGAGGGTTGCTTCCAGCAGAGTCTGGGAGATTATATACTGCTGGGGGGCTGAACCCAGGCCTCCCACATACAAAGCATGTACTCCAGGCCACTGAACCATCGCTCTAGTCCATAAGCTAGGGGTTTTAATTCTTTTCTGTAATTTTTGGGCCCTAACCGATGATGCATAGGGGTTATTACTGGTTCTGTGCTCAGGAATCTCCAGGTGGTGCTCTGGGGGCTAAATGGGAATCCAGGGATCGAACCAGGGTTAGCAACATGCGAGGCTCGTTAATTAATCCAGCCCCTAAACTAAGTATTTTAATAAAGCTGTTGAAACTCTTTCTGAAGAGCTTTGGTATACATGCTTCCAATTTAGTAATATAACTTTCAAATTTAATTTACCTTTTTTAAAAAGAAAGAGTACAAAGCAGACGGAGTAGCCCCAAGCAAGGAGGCAGCCAGGAAGGAAATAAGTCTGGGAGTGCTGAAGCCAGCCCTGCCCGGGCAACATTCCCCCGGATTCTGAGGGCAGCCCCTCACGTGAGTCTCCTGCAGCTCCAGCAGTCTCCTGCCTCCCTCCTAGCTCACCTCTGAACCAGCTGAAGAGTTTTTCTGCAGCATAAATGGGAACAGCTCCCCCGAGGCTACGTGGACCCACAGAAAAACCTCCTCCTTGGGGGAGGACCCCAGTCATCCCCCTCTGGGCTCCGCCAAGCCTCTACCCAGAGTGGTTCCGCCTCACTCCTACATTCTTGCTGCCTTCGCTACAGACCTCATTTTTGTTTTGTTTTGGGGATGGGGGTGGGCCATACCCAGTGTTGCTCGAGGCTTACTCCTGACTCTGTGCTCAGAGATCACTCCTGGAGGAATTCAGGGAACCATGTAGTGCTGGAGACTAAAGTCCATTTGGAGACATGTGCGGCAAGGGATCTGTTGGATGACAGGCCTACCTATCTTGGGAGCTTTGCTGTATAATCCACTTACAGTTTCAGCTATTTACATGTCCTTAAGCCAGGGTTCATGCTAATGAGATCTCTCTTCTGTGTAAACACTGATGGGGGTGTGGCAGTTACAAGAGTCATTTTGACTCTGAACCAGTAATTTCTGAAATATTACTATAATCTCTACTACGATTTCAAGTACGATTGGGTACAATTCCTCTTAATACCCACTGGTCCTAGCATTGGATACTTAGAATTTACCAGGAGACTACTACCCTGGCTACATTGAGACTTTTAAGATAAAGGAAGGATTATGCAAGCTTGCCCTCAAGCAGGTGAGCACGAACCTTTCAGTAAACAGAGAACAAAACACTCAGAATCACCTCAGTGCAGAAGAGAAAATAGACAGACCTGGTGGGTACCATCTAGATTGCATGAAACCCCTAAGATTATGATGTGTGTCTCCCCCATGAATATACATTCATTGAGATGTATTTCTTTATACCAGCTCTCCCTCTCTCTCCAGTGTTTTGACATAAGAGATAATCTCTGAGAAAGGGACTAGTCCCTGGCATAATCATTTGTTTAAATCTGAAACAAGTGTGGTACCAGCCTACTTCTATACCTAGAAGCTGACCTTTGCCGACACTACCCTCCCTGAAGATAGGATTACTTTTGGATATATAAGGGGACTGACTTGAGGTAAAGGCATCCTCTTTTGTGGGAGACTTGGGCCTGAGCTTATGGTCTAAGTTCTGACCAAGCTGACCTAGAGGTTCTGACCAAGAGGTCTAAGGAATCCCATTATCTTGGATAGCAGAGCTTGTTTTATCAGTAATTAGTAAAAGCCTTTTGGAACTGCGCTGGACTCCCGAGTTTTCATCCATTCTTCACCGATTTCAGGGGTAGAAGGGAATTCGTTTCCTTTCTAGTGGCTCCCTGACAGGGATCTACTCACTAAATGGACTGGCTCTGCTCTGCTCTGTAGACCTGCTCTATACAAGGGCCCTACTCACTAAATGGACTGGCTCTGCTCTGTTCTGTAGACCTGCTCTATACAAGGGCTCTACTAGCTCTACGTGCTGGCTCTGCTCTGTTCTATAGACCTGCTCTGTGAGGCTTTTGGTAATTTTCACACACTTAGCATTCTTTTCATTCACTCTGGGGCTTCTGTTCAGCTTTGTGAAAATTCCCTAGCTGGGGACAGTCTACTGGAAATATCACATTTCTCCCCAAATATGGCCAAAAAATAACAGAAAAGTTGAGTGTTCCTCGAACAAGAGACTTTGCTTATTCAACGCCCCATGCCTGCATCTCACGGTGCCGGAATGCAGTGGGCATTTAATTGGGAGTTTTCTGAGCTTACCTAAGTATTCCTTTCTGTGCCTTTAAAGTTCATATCTATGTGAGGAACCTTAAGCTTTTACTAAAGCAATTCTTCTTTTAACAAAAATTAAAGTCCAGCCATTTTGGGGTGCTCTAGCTCATAACAAAGCACTGGGAATGTAGAAGCAGAAGGCTGGCTGACCTTTGGACTTTTGCTAGCAAATGTTTAAGACTGTGCTTTCATAGATTGGATGACTCACTTGTGACTATGACAAAACAACCAACATTATTTTCTTTCTATTGGGGCATGTGTGCACGCAGGCAGAACCCAGAGTCTTATACCTAAGGAGCATGCCCTCTACCACCGAACTACATGCCCAGGCTTCACCACCCTCTTCTTCAGTCTTTCTTCTACGGAATAAGGTACAACAGGTGATGGGATAGAGAACATTTTGGTGGAGGAGGGACCAGGGAGGACTAGAATCCTGCATGCAAAGCACTCCAGCCTTTGGAGACCTTTCCCATCCCTGTGTGAGCCTTCAACGGCCACACAAGATGTCCATAAAGAGTAGGCAAGGCAGGGGGCTGGAGCGACACCACAGTGGGTAGGGCATTTGCTTTGCATGTGGCTGACCTGGGTTTGATCCCTGGCACTGGTATCCCATATGGTCCCCAAGCAGCACCAGGAGTAATTCCTGAGTACAGAGCCAGGGAGTAACCCCTGAGCACCATGAGGTGTGACCCAAAAAGTAAAAAATAAAATAAAAAGAGTGGGCATGGCAGCTGAGTAAGAAGCAGGCATCTATCTCCTTTCCTCCACCACACCTTTCTTTTTGAGTCACACCCGCCAATGCTCAGGGGGTTACTCCTGGTTTTGCACTCAGGAATTACTCCTAGCAGTGCTCAGGGGACCATATAGGATGGCAGGGATTGATCCCAGGGCAGCTGCATGCAAGGCAAACACCTTACCCGCTGTACTATCGCTCTGGCCCCTATATCCTTTTCCCTCTGCCCGAAGCAGTGGTGTTTGGAAAATACTTCCTAACAGGACAGCCAAAGAGTCTACTGCTAAGGACGGAGTGAGCCTCTTCTCAAATAGTTTTCACTCTTTTATCAGAAAATGTGAAGGCTTTCAATAAGGTTTGAATCTGAAACTTCAAGTCTGGGTTCTTTAAAACGAGGCTGGTCAGTCACCAACACAATGAGCCTGAGTCCTCCTCCTTCCTGGGAAGTAGAGAGAGCTATGGGGGGCAGAAGACTGCCAGCAAAACCAGCCTTGCAGGAGCCTGTGCTAGGAGCAAGCAAACCAGGCTCCCAGCTTTGAGAGGACCGGGAAAGGCAAACTTGGCCTCAGTCTTCACTGGAGGGCTACTGGCCTCCATCTACCCTGCAGAAAAGAAGCTCATTGATTTCTGAGCATACGGAGAAGGGAGAGGTCCCAGGCCAAGGCAGTGTCTGCAACGGAGGCTTAATATGGTCAGTGGTCAGCCACCTTCTCCAGGAATCTGCACATCTTCCCAAGTATGGCAGGGCCTCTTGTCAGCTGGACTCTCGCTGCCAACCGACCCCTACCCCTCCAAGAAGTTGCCCTGGCTGGCTACTGGGATGCTGCAACTCTCTGTAGCAACTTTAGGTAGTGTGGGGGGTGGAGAAGACGCAGGCTGCTGCCAACCCCACAGGGAACGCTGTGAAGCTGCTTCTTCCTGCCTCCCACAAACATGCTGGTAGCCACCTGGGAGAGCCACACAGGAGACGGTGGATGGGACAGGGAGACCCACCATGCCCGTGAGTTTCACAACCTTGAGCCTGTTTCCTGGCACTGGCAGATGGGTGTGGAGAGCAGAGGTGCCACCCGAGGCAGCTGATTGCAGTTTTGCTCTCCTCAAGCTGTCCTGATGCTCAGGGAGGTGACTCGGCCACTCAGCGGCTAGGTCACCACCCACCGGAGTTCCTTATCCTCACACCCCACCACGGTGTCAACTGCAATGACTCAAAGTTTAACTCCCCTTACATAACAATGCGGGCGCTGAGTAAAGAGTTGATATCAAGGCTGTGTGCTGACCCCTAGGGAGCATGAGGGTCCCCCAGGCTCTCTGAAGCACATACTGCAGTCCCCCGCCCCCATCTCCACAATAATTCCTTTCTGACAAAGTGTGGAGTTCAGGAAGGTGGGGGTGCAAGCCCTGACCTCACCCTTCATTAGGCCTGGTGGCTTTTGGCAAGTGAAACACCAGAGGCCCTGGGTTCGAAATAGCAGCCTTGACATCTGAATAGTGCAATGACGCACATGGAAGCGAGTCCAAATGAGAGACAGCCCATATGCTCTGCACGCCACTAGCTCCAGTTGCTCCCTTCCCAAGGCTGGCAGGAGGGTGCCTCACTCCTGGTCACTCACTCTATGTGGGTTCTTTCTGCAAACACTGATGCAGCAAGGACCTTGCTGCCCAGCTCTGTGAACAGAAGGCTGGCTGCCAAGTGCCATAAGCGCCATGCTCAGGTCATACACAAAGGATTCCATCCTGTCCATGAACAACACGGGAGGAAGGAAGGAAGGAAAGGAACAAGAAGATGGTCCTTGAAGCCCAAACTGTGAGCCAGTTGTTAGGCTGCTGTCTCCTCTGTGTGCCCCCCCTACAGGAGAGTAAGCCAGGGCTGCAGAGGGCTAGAAGAAGCAGGGAGTTATATCTTTTTGTTTTGGAGAGGGGTTTTGAGACCCTCTCGGCAGAGCCGGGGAACCGTGTGGTACCAGGAGTCAAACCCAGGTCTCCCTCATACAGAGCATGCAAACTACCTCTCTGAGCCATCTCCAATCTTATGTTTTTAAGAAAAGAAAAAATAAAAGCAAATGTTTGTGTGAATGTGTACAAAGGACTGGAGAAATCGTGCCCCTGATGAAGATTCCTAAAGTCATCTCAAAAGAAAAAGTGTTTTGTGCATCTCACAGGGAGCCCTTCTGAAGGGGGAGAACATTATTATTCTTCACTCATTGGGGAATTCCGGTTGAGGACTGTGGACCCTGCTGTCTACAAGAACCATACAACAGTGCAGAAACAGAGCGATTCATAACATTGGAAATACACAATTGATATCTGTCAGCTTCTTTGTACATCATTAATTCATTAGCTCAGAGGAAACTAGAAACAGAGTCAGGATTTGAGCAAACAATGGGGTAGTTACATCCACATAGAAAGGACGGCCCCTTTGGTTAAAAAGCAGGATCTATAAAGTTATCTTAGTCCAACTGCTCAGCCAGTGCAGCTAAAAGCCAGCCACCATCAGCCACACGTGCTAGCGAGCCAGCATGCTGCCCACTGCAGAGGGCGCCCAGATGCTCCTTCCTGCCACTAGCCTATTCCATAGCCAGCCTTGTTTGCATAAAAATAAAAAAGTTAGAGCCCTGTGGGAAGCATCCCCGGCTCACCACTTTTGGTGTGGAATTCTACTTTTGTCTTGGAAAGAAAAACAGAAATTTACTTATGTGTGGGGAAAAGTAGAACAATTTTTTAAAAGGCACATGGAAAACAGCAAGGATGACAAACTCATTTTTATTATGGAGTAAATTCATTAATGAACTATAGCGTTTTTGCATTTCAAAAATAGGGCATAGGGGTGTCCATGTGTCTTACCGCAGATTTAGGAAGCGGCGGATTGTAGAGAACTTACATTTAAAAATCTGCCCAGGCTTCCATATGTGCTAGAAACGTACTGTAAGAGACTGGAACATGAAGTGCATGGAAAAGAAATTAAACTTAAGTATGTACGGAATTGTAAACATTGATCATGATTTGATCAGGAATTTCTCTAACTCTAAGATTCGTCCTTTTTTAAGGCCATACCTTGTATTTTCATAAATATTCTTAAAACTACGTGAAAAGTGTAATTTAAAATAATTTATAAAGTTTTTAAAAAGTAATTTCTTATTAACTACCATGGGAGTGATTTTTTTTTGGGGGTATTTCTACACAATTTTACATGCTTGGACTTTCTTTTTTTCAATCAATTTTTGTGCTGAAAAGTTATCAAGACCAGCTCTCTGCTGCGTTTGCATTGTTATTAGGAACACACACATGCACGCTCTCTCTTTCTCTCTCTTTTTCTCTCTCTCTCTCTCACACACAGAGCTTAATGTGAGGCTAGTACAGAAACAGAGAGATTAGACACAAAGAAATGTAAACAGCTCTCACATGCGAGGAAACTAGGTTACAAGAATCCCAGCACCAGGCATTCACCAGTCACCATGGAAAACAGGAAGTGAGATGCTTAGCAACCACAAGCCAAAAAGCAGGAAAGCGCATACCTTTAGCTTGGAATGAAAATCACGAGATTTCCTTCTGGCAAGAACCTGAATGTGACTAGACACCTGCAGGGTAGGGGAAGGGAGGAAAACAAAGGAAAAGCCTGTAACCATGGAGATGAAAAGCCCCCTACAACTGGGCAAGCCAGACGTACCTTAATGGCGGCTTGAATTTCTCGAACTTTCTTTCTTGCTAAGACCTGTATATGACTAGACACCTACATTGTTCGGGTTTATGAAGGGAAACAAAACAAAACAAAACAAAACAAAAAAAAGGAAATCAAATATAAAATTGCTACTCCTTGGGAGGGTTTCGGGGGCGGGGTGGGGTGGGGGAGGTTATTTGCATCTCAACAAAGCTCTGCAGTTAGGATACACAGTCCCAGCCAGACCAAGCCCCCGGCGCTGCTCTAAGCTTTCAGACTGGGTCACCACTGCAGTGACTGGATTCTGGAGGAAAGTTCAGGCTACTCGCATGTGTCACATGGAGGAAACCAGGGGCACGGGACGAGAACAGGAAAGTGGAGTGGTTTGCTTCATAAAATTTCAAAGGTGGGGGTAGAGGTAAATGAAAATATTTATTTCTTCTCAGTATAAGGAGGGAAATCCTCCCTTTTTCACAATTTAGAAGACTCCATAAATTAGCACATTCTGTGGCATCAGAAAGCTGAAGCTGTTGGTTGCATTCTGATCTCATTAAGAGCTCTGGATTCTGTAGCAAATGTTAAAATAATGCTGACATGTAAATTAGATCTCAAAGAGAAATGGAAAGACCCAGTTAGCAGAGTGGGATTTCTCCCCCCTCTTATAAATATCGTTAATCCTTCCACTCTTTTGGGTATTGACTGGGTGCCAAGTAGATTTGCATATTATTACAAAGCAAAAAGTGTGAATACAGCCAGTCAGCCGTCCTGTTAAAAAGCTGAAAACCACGCGGGTTTGCTGAACAGCACATTCTCGCTGGAGAGGTACCACCAATGGCTGGCTGAAACATCCCCATGATGCCTGGGTGTGGAAACCACGCCAAGACCCGTTTCTAAAACAAATGGTTCTACTGGGCAAACAAATTTGCATCTCTTTCAGTGGGGCTTGGTTAAATTTAGAAGCATCCCCCAGTGAAAAGGTTGGACCATGACCAGAACTCGCTGGCAGCCCCCCCCCCCCCCCAACACAGCCTGGGTTGACTTTCTGTGCACTGGGAATCAGATCTCTCTCTTCTTTCAGAGATTCAGAAGTTCAGCTACCGAGCCTGCAAGGCCAGGGCTTCACCTCAAGCACTCTGTCTAGCAGTCGCCCAGCAGAATCTCGAAAGCGTCAGCTCTCCTCCTTCCTTTCGCATTTATTTCCATTCTTTTATCAATTTGTTGTTTTGCAATTTTTTCCCCTCAAAAGTACAGAGTAGCAGGACCCCCCTCCCCCCTTCCTCTTCAACCCTCCATCAGCTCCCATGTTGACTGATTTTTCACCTGGAGCTTGCTTTTAAGTGACTGACTCAATGCAGGTCACTGTCTGGCTCAGGATGGAGGCAAAATCCACCCCACAGACAATGTCAGATTCTGAGCGTGGGCAGGGGAGGGGGCACAGGAAGGGGAGACCCCGCTGCCCTCGCTGCTGACTCAGCTGCCAGGCTCCTGGAAGAGGGGGCATATGGAGCAGGGATGGGGGAACTCTCCCCTTCATAAACACTCGGAAAACAACTCATCATTGAGCAGAGAGCGGGCATCTGTCCCTCAAGCTTAACAAAACAGTTGGGCTTGCCTTTGGGGATGACTACTGTTTTAAAATCTATGCGAGATTGATCAGCATAGGTCAATCTTAAAAATAATGATATATATATGCATATTTTTTCTGTTAACAAATCATATGAAACACTTTATGGATTTATTTGGTCTTTTCCCCTTTCTCTCTTTTACTGTTTTTAAAAACAGTTATTTCTCAAACACTCCAGTTTTGAACTGGGCCAGAGATGTGGGCTGCTTTATATCAAAAGAACAAGGAGAACAGAGCCCTGACAGGGGAAGGAGAGCAAGCCACAGAGCTCGGTATTTCAGCAACTTCACTTCAGTCAGCAGCTACTGACAAAAGGCCATATAGCTGGAAGAGCAAAGGTCCCCTGGACACACATCACTCGGTATCAAATTCAGGTCAATAATCACGGCTGCTAGCGTTACTTTTTCACCGAAATGATGACTAAACATGTACATCAGTCCAGGATTTTACAATGGACAAAATCTCAAAATGTCATGACACACATCTTTTGCACCTGCAGTGGTTGTAACGTTTGCAGACGCCTGGCTTGGGAGAGCCGTGTTATCAAATACAATGATTACAGGAACAGTCCAGTACACTGTCCTGAGTGGGTAAACTTCCCCATATGCATTGAAGTGGAATCTAAAACCACATAGTACAGGGTCACTGAGCTGTTGAACAGCGAGGTCAAGTCAGTGATAGACACCCGCACGCTGACATCCTCACAGGGAAGGCAAACGGGGGCTCCTGGGAGCCAAAGCACAGACAGCCGCTGCAGCCAACGCCTCGTGGGCCATTCGCTGACATGCAAGACCTTCCCAGGAGGTGGTTTTACCTGTTTTCTGGTCCTCGTCTTCCCTGTCCTGAGTTTGATGTATCTGGCTATCAATTCATTCCTACCTGAAAGAAAGAAGAATTTACCATAAGCTGGGTGGCTTTAACATGAGGACAGTTTTGAAAACTAAAAGCAGAATTCAGGAAAGCTTTTTAAGTTGCAGTTTGCATTCATTAATGTTAGAAAAATAAAATAACAATTGCTTACAAAAATATTGACAAGGGGAGATTAGGATCAAGGGCTTTTAATTTTGAATTTTGATCAGCAATGGGTGGTCATTTGTAGAAGAAAAAATACAAGAAGGGATTAGTGGGAGAGTGTACAAACTCCCGGATCTATTCTAGTCTCATTTTTTCAAGTTCATTCCTCCTCACCCAGGATTTTATCCGTGGTAACGCCAATTAAAATCACAGACACAAGTTAATGAACTGCTGTGGCCACCAAAACCACACAATGATAAACAGCTTGTATGGTTTTGGTGGTGTGTAATGGCAATATACAAGTTTCTGTCAGGATGGACAGCAGGGGGAAAAAATGGTTAAAAGTATTAAGTCTCAAATAAATAACCTGACTTAAAATAATTATGACAGGAAAATATAGCCCTGAAGCTAAGAGAGGAAACACATTACTAAATAAATATGCCATGAAAAAGACACAGGAGTGATACAAACAATGGCTACGGTCTAGAATGCTCAGTGCTTCAGGAGCACTCATTGCTTCACTGTGTGAAGAGGGCAAGAGCGTCTGTTCCCCAAAGTCTCCCCAGCACTGAAACGGATACCAGAAGAAACCAACACTGCTTCCTGGCATCATGGGATGTGGCCAACCATGCCCCTACTCGCTACTACTGAGTCATGAGCAAGAATCGGGACATGAATCGCATGAATAAGGACAAGTGATGGATGGGGTGTCCTTATGGAAAACCCTGTCTTCAGAGTTCTGAAGCCTGCCATCTCCTGTGGCTGCCTGCAAGATCCTGACCCCTCCGTGTGTCTGTGTGAAGGATTTGTGGATATTCTTACCACTGGTCAGCTAAGGAACTATGGAATCTTGGAGCTGGAAAGTATGGATCACTCCTAGACATCTAAATCCTATTAAGCCTAAGCTAATATTTTTGAAATTGAAATTTTTGTTGTTGTTTTTCGTTACTTTTAGTGCCGAGATCGGAACACAGAGCCTTAGTCCTGCAAGGCAAATGATCTACTGCTGAGCTACATTCCTGGCTCTCATTCCACCTTAAAACACATTGAGAAATTAAAATATAAATACATATCCTCTGTTTGGTGCTTCCTGTAGCTTTCATCCCTGGAGTTTTCTCTTTGCTCCCACCAAAACAAGGCTAGTCACTTTGGCTCAGGACCCCCTGTCACATAACTGACAGCTCTCAGTCCTCCTGCAGCTGTGGCCGAGCCCACCTCCCTGTTCCTTTGTTATCTGTGACAGACTCTGGAACAGTTTCACATCCATCCCGGGGCCCTCCTTTGTCCACTCTCCTTTCAGAGTCTACAGCCCAGAACTGCAGTAAAGCTTTGGCTGTGACAGGCCACCACAGAGTGTGTCCATCCCCTTCCTCCACCTGAAAACTCTACCTCTGTTAATGTGGTCCGACACAACATTTCCTTGTAGACAACACAATAGACTTTCAACTTCTATCAACCTAAACTTTAGGTCATTTTCATTTAGGTGCATATCTCCACCTATTCCGGGGGCTTTTCATTCATTGATCAGATTTAGGTCATTTTCATTTAGGTGCATATCTCCACCTATTTTCATCCATTGCTCAAATTTCTAGATCTCAATTTAGAGCTTCACCTGGATGTCAATTGTATTCCCTCCTATCAAAATCTGCCTAAGGACTCCAGTCTGTCAGGATCTTCTCATATCTCAATTCTGTGACTGAACTCAGACACCAATCACAGAAAAGGGGCCTCAAAATCCTGTTTTTGAGGACTGCTTCTCAAGCCGTTCTCTTTCAAACTTTTAAGAACTACCAATATCCCCTGTAGTGCCATTGGGTCTACTTATCTGTCTATCAGACGGTTGTACAGATTTTGCAATTTGTTTCAAAGGCTTGCTGACAGCAGAGTCCAGCTAGGAGAGCCTAATTACCAGAAGCTGGTCCTAAATGGCAGTGTCTGCCAAGGAGCCAAGCATCCTCCACTCGGAGCCTCACTGTGCACTGGAGCAGGGCTGTCTGAGAGGCCATGATGGGGGGTGTAAGGGGGTGGCCTGGGGGCGGGCGTTGGAAACCCAGGCCTCTGTATTACATGCAATTTTATCTGAAGCTGGTCTAGATGGCAAAATGTCTCCTGACCATTCTTGCTTATTTTCTGTGATAGAATAGCTTGATGGGTGTTAATTATAACCAATAAGACAGATTTTTTTATTAAATATTTTATTATACCACCGTGAGATATATTGATTTTTAATTTTTGTTGGCATTTAAGTGAATAAATGTGATCAATATCCAGGACAGCCACATGTGATGGTAAACTCTGGAATCTATGCACATGGCAACCCTGGGAATTATATAATTTTGACCACTCATACTTTGATCAAAGTATTTCTAAAATTTACTTCTAGAAGAGACTCTCATTGAGTATTTACTATTCCTTGGAAATGATACTAGGTTTAGGGTTTCACTGAATGCGCATCATGTCCCTATTTTATAACATAAGTAAGCAAGAAGCCTGTGTTCTTCTTTTACTCCATGTTTAAAGTCACAAAGAATACTGATCTCGAAGCTTCTATGATTTCTACTTGCTTTACCATCAGGCATGTGACTGATTCCAATTTGATATTTGAATTCAATTAACACTAAGTAGCCATCATGCCCTTAACATATTGTTAATCACCTTATCTCACATAAATTTCTTCATACGGTGGCTTTGTGAACATGACGACTTAGATTTACCTGGCTTTTAAAATGTGCCTTGCATTAATTAATTAATTTATTTTTTTCCTTTTTTTGGGTCACACCCGGCAATGCTCAGGGGTTTCTCTTGGCTCTTCACTCAGGAATTACTCCTGGCAGTGGTCGGGAACCATATGGGATGCTGGGGATCGAACCAGGGCCGGCATGGGCCGCCGTGCAAGGCAAACGCCCTACCTGCTGGACTATTGCTTTAGTAATCGTTCCATGACACGATTACTAAAAAAAGCCACAACCAGGATATCCCTTTAGTCCATAGAACAGGCTTGTTTTAGAGATATGACCACATGGTTGGGGTTAATCTTTATTCCTTCTCTAAGGTTCTCTTGATCCTTCTCTCTCTCAAGCTCACACATGTGCAAATGTATACACACATGTTTAATCCAGTAAATCTTACATATAAAACTGACTCTCTTGGGGTCAGAGTGATAGTACAGCAGGTAGGGTGTTTGCCTTGCAAGCAGACAACCTGAGCACCACCAGGAGTAAGACCTGAATACAGAGCCAGGAGTAACCCCAAGCATGGCCAGGTATGACCACCAAAAAAAACCAGAAACAAACAAACAAAAAAACTGACTCTCTGTTGCAGGAAGCCTCTGCATCTGCCCTGGATTGCCTCCTGCAGATCACTTTGTAGATAGGGGGTAGTTTAAATGTGGCAGTTTATCTGACAATGTATTCTATACTGGCTGGTATAAATATTCTCTCATGCTACCACAATCATCGTGGGACTAGCTAGATCTTACCAGCATATTTGCCTGGCCACGCTGGATCTCTAAGTAATTAGACCAGAGAGAAATGCTGTTTGCCTCCAAGCAAGCAAGCATGGCTCCCCTGATAACTCAAAGGCAACTAAAATACAAACTACCATG
This sequence comes from Cryptotis parvus, assembly GCA_021461705.1. Lineage (NCBI taxonomy): Eukaryota > Metazoa > Chordata > Mammalia > Eulipotyphla > Soricidae > Cryptotis > Cryptotis parvus. The sequence goes on from JAJIBD010001999.1 coordinate 89,471, forward strand.
AAGTAGACGAGACTCTTGTGAAGGCTTGGAGAAATATTTAACTGGCATTAGTATAGTCTTTGGTACAGAGGCATGCCATCTCAGAAACCCCTTCTCTACCCTATAAAGGCATTTCCAGGCAGATCTTGGCTCAAGACATTAGCAAATAAAAGGGCCTAGGTGAGGTTCTGGGAGAAATTACCTGAGGGCATTTGACCCTCCCTGCTTCCCATAATAGTGGGAGGTCTGAGTTGCAGGGGTATAAAACTAGTCTGTTTCCTCTCTTGCACTCTTTCTTTTTGGGCTCTCTTTTGGGGCTTGCACTCTTCTTGGGTGTCTTGTCTTTTGTCTCCTCTTTACAGGGCCTTTACACATGGTGGCAGCCATCTTGACCTAACATGTCTGGGGTTCTAACCGGGAATCCTAAGCAAGGGTTTTACTAGTGCTGATTTGTATGCCTGAACCTGTGATAAGTAAAGCATTTTAAAACTGCTTCGGATTCCTGAGTCTTCATCTATTCCCTGCCGGCTCGGAGGTAGAGGGGAACTCACTTCCTGGTACTGTTGGGGACCCCGGTGGCGTCCCCGACAACTCTCAACAAAATTAACTTTGAAGTCAGCCAGGACATTGCTAAACAGACTCTAAAACAATTCTACTGTTAATCCTAAATTGTCCATCAATTAATCATGAGGAAACCATCTCTTTTGTGTCTTACTTGGTGCTGGGTGCATACAGGATACAGAGAAGTCAGCCAGCTGGCCTGTCCGCGAGGGACACACTGTACCACACCTGGGCTAAGCTGCACAGGCACTTCAGCAGCAGGTCAACTGACGATTGCCACAAAGGTGAGTCCCACAACAGGGAAACAGGCAGTTCAGGAAGTCTAGAAATCCTCCCAGAATAGCAGAACATAAACGAAGTCTTTAGGGACACATTTAAAATTTCCCCAGCATTTCACTGTGAAAAATTCTCTCATGCAGAAATTTCTAGAGAACTGCCAGAACAGTAGACACCGTGTCCTCCTCACCCAGATCCCCAAATTCCCTTTCTCTGTACTTCACCATGCCTTCCCCTCTAGCCACCCATCAGAATACCTGATTTTATGATTGCTGTTGTTGCATTTCAAAGTAAGGGGCAGACGTGCCCACACTGCTCTGGGACGTCCTCCATGTGCCCCTCATTCACTAGACGAAGTCTGATTTTGATGGCAAAAAGGGAAGAGGCTAGGGTGAAGATCATTCTACGCAGAGAAAACAGTGTTGCTTAAAATTCATAAGCATGGAGCCAACTGGAGAGATGGTACAGTTTGTCTTGCATGAGGCTGACCCAGGTTCAATCCTCAGAACTCCATTTGGTTCCCTGAGCTTTCAGGAATGATTATTAAGCACAATGCCAGAGTTAAGCCCTGAGCACAGCTGGGTATTGTCCAATTTCCAAAACCAAAAAAAAAAAAAAAAAAACAACCTTAGCACCCCCTAAAACTGGGACTCAAAAATAAATAAAGTCAAGTGTATGCTGGCCTTCCTGGCTCTCTGACCGGTTGACTGGTGCCCCCTCTTTCTCGAGTTTAAGAGCACACATCCAAAGCACCCAGCACTCACCTCCTTCATGCATCTCTTTACACACCTGCAGCAGCTTAAAGAGTTGGGTGGCCATGGTGGCACACCTTCCCAGCCTGTGCCAGTATACACAGCCTCTCTGTGCCAGGGAAGCCATCACTAGAAATCTCCACCACCCATGTCTGTTAAGTCTGATTCTGTAGCTGAGGCTGCCCGGCCATCCCCCGCTTCAGCAATGATGGACACGGCTGGACCTGCTCTCTCATAATGTAATCCTCACTGGGCAGTGCCATCTAGTTTTCATTTTACTTTTCTTCTCTGTGCTGAATAGCAGGACAGAGTTGAGAGGGAGCCCCTCAAAGACTTTTTCCTTAATCCCAGATTGTGGTAAAATTTCCGGCTAAAATAGAGATTCTGGCAGAAAAACAGAGTTTGTACTGCACTTGCCTTGTCCAGACAGAAGGCTGGTTAATGCTATTGTGGGCTGTGTGTGTAATGGGATGCGGCCTGAAGGTCATGTTTGAGGCAGAGCAAATGCACGGTCTGTGGCTAGAAATTGTAGTCCAGCGACACTAGGCTTCAACAATGTAAGAGTCACTTGGTGCCTGAATGGAATTAGGGAGCCACAAAGACAGAAATAACAAATAAAACTCCTTTCCTGTCTGAAGCCAGGTTTGGGGTTCTAAGGCCAGACCTTGGAAGGCTGAACTGCTCAGGGGCTCTAGCTAACACATCCCTAGGGAACCTCTGTTGACACTCCTTGCTGGAGTCTCCACATCCTCTCCCTATTGGACAAGAAGAAAAAAAGAAAGAAGACTCAAAGTTCTCTTCATTGCTATGCCAAAGCCGTATCAAAGAGGAAGCAATGCCATGGCTGGCTACAGATCACAGATCAGGCTCTTTACACCACTTTGCAAGCTGTAACCTGACCCACTGCACTGCTAGACTATGACAAGATTTCCAAGTATCACCCTTTGAGCTTTCTTACCTCTTTGCTGACACCCATCTACTTCTCTGGCCTGTACTATCCATGCCCATTTCTGCATGTCTGGGCTCTGGCCATGCCTCAAATGCCTTATGAATGGCCCAGCTGCAGGGGACCACCCTACTCCCAAAATACCCACAACCCTCTGCCCTAACTTTCTTTGCTACCAATTTGCATATTTTCTGTCATTTGGGTATAGATTGCAGTTCCAAACAGATAGATCATGACGTTACTGAGAATAGGAAGTTGTGGCATTCACCTTTCCTCAGTCTCCCTTCTCAGGCAGTTCAAAACACATTTTGGCTACACGACTAGCTAGCATCCCTAGCTAGTCAAGGGGTTCCTATAACCCACTAACCCATTTTGAAGTTGCACCATCTTCATAAATGAAAATGGAAAGGAAAAGAAAGCCTAGTAGAATAAGTCAAGAAGGATGCCCTCCAACATGGAACAGGCTGTCCTCCGCCACAGGCAGACACGCACAACAACGGCAGAGCAGCTACCAAGGACTTTCTCAGATTAAGCTCTACAAGACGCCATTTAAATACTTTATAGCTATTGAATGCACATTTAAGCATGTATCTCTCAGAAAAAAGACAGTGAGAGGATGCTGAAGGAACCCTGTGTCACAGGCTAGAGAGAAGTACCAAGAATGGCAACATTTCATGACCCCCATCATGGGAAGACTCAGGAAATCTGTAGGTATTACTGCCAGAGTCTATTCCCTACTATGAGAGATGAATTGCTAACCTTTTCTTCATTCATAAGAGTCTTCATTTCCTACTATGAGCGATGAATCACTAACCTTTTCTTCCACCTTATTCCCCATTGTCCCAGCAATTCTGGAAGAGAAAGGAGGTCCACAGAAGTTGGCCAATCCATACTGAGAGCAGACTGACTGGCAATGTGCTGGAATTATGGAGCCACAAAGAAATATCTGTGCCTTTAAGAAGTTCCCAAGTACCTGCAAAGGTATGTCACTCAGAAGCTTAGGATCAGTCACCCTACCCTTCCCAACCCCTCTTCCACATGCCACACTGCATGACAAATTTCTGCCTCTGCCACTTCCACATGAGTACAGATCATTGTGCTTTGCTCAGCAGTGAGCACTCGTTCCAAAAAATGTGTGTGAAGTTCTCATGAGTATACACGGAGTGAATGGGTCCATGAGATAGATGGTGCCCAGAGTGCGAGAAGGAGACAGGGGTCAGCAAGTTTCAAGAAAAAAGTGCATTTGAACTAGTCTCAGACTGTTCCCAAAGAGGAAGTTTAGACAGCAGTGTCATGGTTAATCTCCAATATAAATCATTGACCAAAAACCAGCACCAATGTGGAAAATCACCAGGAAGGGCTAGGTAACTTGCTCTGGGTTGTCAGGGGCTGGTACTGTGTGTTCTTGATCTTGAAAGTTTACAGAACTGGTGGCCTTCAAAAGGTGACATGGCAAGTCCCTAAAACAGCCTTTGTCTGTGTTTTGCCCACGAGCTTGTGAGGATAAGTTTTAGAAGGAAGAACACACAGACAACAGCTATGTTAACCTCTGCTTAGATGGAACTTACTCGCTGAATCTTTTCAAATGCATGGCCTAACTCTAGCATCCCTCCTCTGAGCTTCTATCTCAACGGCTACTGATAACACTATCAGTTTATGGCCCATAAAACAGAGTGTTCCCCATCACCTAAGCTGGTCAACCCAGAAAATATACAACTGCATTCAACTACAAGGTCAAAAAAGAAATGAACCAGCAAAGGAATCAAATGTTATGGATTCAATGTAGCTCCTATATGTGGGCTACAGCTTCTTGTGATTGTATCTAGAAAAGATAGACATGAATGAAGCCACTGTTTATAAGGGTTCAGACTCTGTGAAGCAATAAAGAGGTAACTCATCTTTTAATCTTCTGATGAGTAATTAAACTACCCTTCCTTAATACTTTGTGCCTCCAGTTGTTCCTCTTTCTAATCCACCCGATACACAGTTACCTAAAACCAGTTCTGCTTCAACCATTCTGAGCACCCACGGCCCCAAGGACCTACATTCCAAAGGTCAAACTGCTTGGGCATATTATTTACTGTCCTACCATCTGGACCTAATTTTTAATTTTCATGACTTCACCACCACCCGCTAATCCCCAGCCCCCACCCTGCCCCATCACCTTAATCCATTTTATGACTATCAAAACACACACACCAGATCCCAGGCCATCCAGCCAGGCTAAGGTTCTGCTCACAGTTGCGATGCCCTTAAGCCTACCAATCAACACCTACCTGGGGCCAGCTCAGTTGAGTCTGGGGACTCTCCCCTATAGAACCAACCTTAAATACGCGCCACTGGGCATGGGTCAGGTGAACAGGAGCGAGCTAGGGAGCCAGGTGCCTAGAGCTCCCCTTATTTACCAGGAGTAAAAAAGTGTTGATATTATAAAACAAACAATAATAAAAGTGAGCAGAGTTCAAAACAGGCTCCACAGCATAAGGGGAGCTTGTGTGGCTCCACACCCACACTGTGGCCCTGTGCTCACCCCCTATCATTCCTCTATGAGTACCTGAGTCATGGACCAATTAGCTTCATCAGGGAGGACGCACAGGACTTACATCTTTGCATCCCACACACTCAGGGTGTGGATGGGTTTCCGCGGCTCCAGGAAAGTTCCTGCCATTCCTTGTGTAGGCATTCACATTTGGTTATATTGGTTTCCTACACTGATTCCTGAGCAATGTAAGAATCATAGATAATCCCAAGTCCAGTAGATAAGTGACTAAGGATTATAAACAAAATGTTTCTGAAATGTCCTTCTTTATTCCAGTGCAAGAAACCTCACGGACCTCCCCAAGCCATTGCCTTTACACACCTCCATCCCTCTGTGATACCATTTGACATCAAGTGTTCTTTCCCTCCTCTCTAGTCGCAAACTCCTGTTCATCTCTATATGCCGTGAAGTCTTTGGGGAGCTTCTGAACCAAGTTTCTCATTCCCTCCCTCCACTGCACTGGTTCTGTGGTGACTGGTCACGCTCTGAGAGGACAGGGCTGCTCCCTGCAAAGACTTAATCTTCTCTGCTCTGATTCCAGGAGCTAGGACCTATTCGGAAGGAGTCCAACAAATGCCTAACACACACACACACACAAACACTTTTTCTAGAGAATGAAAATCAGGAAAAGTGATCTAGAAAAGAATGCTGGGGCCAGAGCGATAGTCCGGCAGGTAGCGCATTTGCCTTGCATGCGGCCAGACCCAGATTCGATCCCTGGCATCCCATATAGTCCCCTGGGCACCGTCAGGAGTAATTCCTAAGTGCAGAGCCAGGAGTAACCCCCTGAGCATCGCCAGGTGTGACCCAAAAAAGAAAAAAAATAATGCTGGAAGCTGGTGCACAAAGCCAGCATCCTCTGAAACCTATAGGTCCCCTTGGCATGACAGCTATTTCAGTGGCACGGCCTCAAGATTCCCCAGCACTTCATTCTGCTCTCCTAGGTTGGCACCAGTGTGACTCGTACACTCTTTTCGCCTCCCTGCCCTCTCACCCTGTGCCGACCTCCAAATGGCACAGTGCACTGGACCTGGTCCAAAGAAAAGCTAATCTCAACATTAACCAGGAAAGTTCTGTTAATGAAAAACTCTGCTAAGAACACTCTGTTTGTTTATTAATTATTTGGCCTTAGAGAAGTGTGAAACCCACACACTCAATGTGTGCACACGCGCGCACACACACACACACACACACACACTCACACCCTCTGCTGGTCTTTAATGGCGTATCTTTCTGGGTGGCTGTGCAGCTGCACACCCGCTTTTCTGGCTTTTTGACTCAGATGGTTCTGGGCAAGTTGAATTTGTACTTATTAGCCATGAGAACATGGGCCACTCATTCACCTTCTCTGTACCTGTATTTTCTCATCTGTAAAAGATGGGAGTCAAGGCCCCATCTTGGTGGGTGTTAGTTCACACCAGCAACAACAAAGACAGAGGTTTAAAGGGATCCTTTAAGTGTTCAGCAATATCCCAGCACTCGAGGGTCTATGTTTCCACTGCTCAGAGAGATAATGGAAGGGGCCAGTAAGCATTTAAAGGTCTTTCTCCCGGGCCACTGTACCAGATGGCATCTGCTTTCAGTGTTACTGGAACTGAGCACCTTCTTCATTCTACACTGAAAATATTCTCAAAATCACTGCATCACTTTAAATTTTCAAAATTGTTTCCAAGTAAAAGAACCACTTTACAGTGATATCATAACATGCAAGCTACTACTTGCTATAATAATCTTTTAATTTAAAATAGATTTCTCAATGAATAAAATAGCAGGAATTACATTTTTGCCAAAGTCTAACGGTGGCCGAAATTCCTATAATCTGTGGCAGACTGTAAAATTATTTCCCTACGTGGCTCAAGATTCTATTTAATAGCGTGCCCCCCTCCCAAACTGGATTTTAAGAATTTAGTTATGACTGTGGAAACGCATCTATAACTAGAAAAAGCAAGCATCAACCTCTGTGACTACTATAGTAGTAGTTATACAAAGTTCAATTATAAAAGCTTTCAATAAAAACGATGCTCACATGACATTGCCAGTTGCTCAGAAAAGAAGGCAAAGAGAAACCAAGTACCTAGGCTGCCCATACTCCCCAGAGTTAAAGATGTGGCGGGGGTGGGGGCTGTGAGGGGGTTACTCAGAAGATCTGGTTTGCCACACGCAAGGCAAGAACTACTGACTTTGGGGGAGGGGGAATGTCACACCCGGCATCACACTTAGCAGTCCTCAGGGTTACTCCTGGCTTTACAATCAAAAATTATTCCTGGCTCAGGGACCATATGGGATGCTGGGGATCGAACCTGAGTGGATCATGTATAAAATTAACGCCCTACCCATTATCCTATCACTCCCATCTGAGAACTCTCCCCACTGTACTATCTCTCCAGCCCTAAAATGGAATACTGTGTGGGAGGGAAGAGACCAAGTAAGGTGTCAAAGAAAGTTAGACAATATGCCAAATACCTCCCTCATCAGATCTATGCTATGTACTTCTCACTTAACCTTCGCACTTATCTTAACTCTCATTCATAAATGCTGCAACTAAGATGTAAAGAAATTCAGGAATTTGCCATTTCACACTAGTAAATGGTGGGGTTGGGATTTGAAGCCAGTTTTGTGTGCCAAGTTCACTATAACTTCAGACCAGCAGCCTTGAAAATGTCTCTATAAAAAGATAACTCCTGGGGCCGGAGCGGCTAGCCCAGCGGGTAGGGCTTTTGCCTTGCACACGGCCGGCCCGTGCCGGCCTAGGTTCGATCCCGGCATCCCATATGGTCCCCCGAGCACTGCCAGGAGTAATTTCTGAGTGCAGAGCCAGGAGAAACCCCTGAGCTTTGCCAGGTGTGACCCAAAAAAGCAAAAAAAAAAAAAAAAAAAAGATTACTCCTATGATCTCTTCCCATTCATGATCTATTTACTCAGCGGGCACCAGTAATATCTCCATATGTCCTGTCTCATGCTAGTAGAGCCCAAGGGCATCTGCTTGCTCCAGGAACATAAAGAGCCTCAAACCATTATATTAGGTCATGGGAATGACCTAATATAATTGTTACTGGTATATGGCATATCAAATACGACACGGGCAGCTTGCCAGGCTTGCCGTGCGGGTGGCATAGTCTTGCAGTCACCTTTAAATACAGCATTTATTGATGAACCGTGCGGCCGCTTGCGGCCGTGCAAACTAGGCTGTGATAGGCTGGTCTGCTGGGTGGAGTTCTGACGAGAGGGAAGTCTGGATTACTAATTGCCTATCACTATCACTATCTTCCCGTTAATCATCTATTTGCTAGAGCAGGCACCAGTAATATCTCCATATGTCCTGTCTCATGCTAGTAGAACCCAAAGGCATCCGCTTGCTCCAGGAACATAAAGAGCCTCAAACCATTATATTAGGTCATGGGAATGACCTAATATAAATGTTACTGGTATTTGGCATATCAAATACTACACGAGCAGCTTGCTAGGCTTGCCGTGCGGGTGGCATACTGTTGTAGTCACCTCTAAATAAAGCATTTATTGATGAAACGTGCGGCTGCTAGTGGCTGCGCAAGCCGGGCTGTGATGGTCTGCTGGGTGGAGTTGTGACAAGAGGGAAGTCCGGATGTGGAAAATGGTGGGCCCCATGGAGTAGGGGAGGGTGGTCTGGCTTGTTGTGAGGATCTGCTGAGTGGCAGGCCAGGGCTAGAACCCGCCATGCCTCCCGGGCGCCTCACGAGCAGCTGAGCACAGGGAGAGCAAGTAGCAGCTCTGCCCCATGTCTGAGAGTCTCTGGTTCAGCATACCTGGGCTGGATTGAAAAAAAACTGCTGCAGGGGTGGCTGTGGATGATCCGGGCTGTGATAGTCTGGTCTGCTGGGTGGAGTCGATAGCCCAGCGGGTAGGGCGTTTGCCTAGCACACGGCCGGCCTGTGCCGGCCCAGGTTTGATTCCTGGCATCCCATATGGTCCCCTGAGCACCGCCAGGGAGTGATTCCTGAGTGCAGAGCCAGGAGTAACCCCTGAGCGTCGCAGGGTGTGACCCAAAAAAAAAAAAAAAAAATTGCCTAAGAAGAACAAATAATCTAAGAAGAGGGAAGAATCCTATGGATTAAACTGGACTGTATATGAACTATTTTGGGGAGTGGAGAGTGCTGGCAATGTAACCCAAGTCTTAGATATGTGCAGTAAACGCCCTACAACTGAGCTACATCCTCAGCCCCAAGCATTTCAAAAGTCATCCACCACCTGGAACACAAGAGAAAGCCTCATCACCTGCCCAAGCATTCAAGGCTCAGTGTACTTCTTTGCACCGATCAATAAATATGCATTGAGTATATCACACAAATAGGCTGTTGGGCTAGGCACCACAGAGAATGCAGGCAGGAATAATACATGTTCTCAATCATTCGGGAACTGGAAGCTTAGAAGGAGAAGTGAGAATTAGAAGGATGAGAGGAAGCATACATACTACAGAACGGTTTGAGAGAAAAGTCCAGAGACGTTTCCTCCCTGGTTTTGAGGCTTATTGTCAAGTACCAACTGTATTGGCCACACAGTCCCTGTCTCGGAAGCAGGGGGACTGAACATCAACAATATACAAGCCGTCAAGCACTAGTCCCTGAAGGAACGGTTTGAGGCGCTTCATATTCCTGAATCAACCAGATGCCATTGGGCTACATTGGCACGTGATAGGGTCCAATGGAAATGTTACTGGCACCCGCTCTAGCAAATCAATGAATAACGGAATTCAAGTGATCAAGTGATCAAGCACTAGTCTATGAAACGGATTTCTATTCCAGATGGAGATCAATCTCTATCCACCGAGTTTCAGATTCAAAATAAAAATCCACTTTTCTTTTCCCTTTAAATCTCAACTTGCTTAGGTATTATGCCAACTGTATCAAAAAAAAAAAGTAGGGGCTGGAGCAATAGCACAGCAGGTAGGGTGTTTGCCTTGCACATGGCTGACCCGGGTTCGATCCCGGAATCCCATATGGTCCCCTGAGCACCACCAGGAGTAATTCCTGAGTGCAGAGCCAGAAGTAACCCCTGAGTGTTGCTGAGTGACACAAAAAGCAAAAAAAAAAGAAAAAAGTAAATGTTACACACAGATCCCAAACTTTGCCTTTTCTCCTGTTACTTTCTGCTCACCCTGCCTTATTGTACGGTGCTATTCCTTATGTGGATGACTTACCCCTTGTCCGTTCCTACCATCAAGGTCCCACTCAAGTCTGCTGAATGCTTATTCCTGAGTTGCCAAGACCCAGCTCAAATGGTGCTTTCCAATTCTCTGGCAATTATCTGCTCTGCCCTTCAGCTCATCAAACTCGATTGCACCCACCCAGCACGGTGCTCACCCAATGCTCACCTGAGCACAGACCCGCATTCTTCCTGGGGGCGTGTGCTCATCTTTTTTTGACAAATTATCAGTCTCCTGAAGATAGGACCCACATCCTACTCCCAAAGCCACACCACCCCTGACATCCAGCATCTTATAATGAGCTACTCAATGACAGCCCAATGTTGACTGCATTCCTTCTTGTAAGAAAAGAAATATTTAAGAAGTGCCATGGTGGCACAGAGGAGTGTGGGGACTGAATTTTTTTAAGAGGCAGGAAGACAGAAAAGGAGAAGGAGCAGGAGAACAGAGAAAGCTGTGTGTGTGCAGGCACTGGAACACAGAAGACTCCAGGGCTCCTGCCTTCGAGGGACGCACAGATCAGCGGAATGGTTGCAGGAAGCAGTAGCTGTGACCCTCCCCTTTCTATCAGCACCCCACAATGGAAGCAGCACCCATGGTCAAGACTGAGAAGAAAGGGGTTAGGAGAGCAAAAAAGGCTCTCTGTCCTCAAAGTCAGTTTAATCTATTTTGCTTTAAATTCTTGTGATCTTTGTCAATCTTCATCAATTTCAGGTTTAGTGTTCTGCCTCAATCTACCACCCACAGTGAGGATAATACTTGGGATTTAATTGAGAAAAACAAAATTTCTAAGAAGCATCTCAACTTCCCCCTTGGTAGACTAGGTAAGAATGAACTAGTACAGGGCCAGAGTGATAGCCCAGCGGGTAGGGGCGTTTGCCTTTGCATGCGGCCGGCCTGTGTTCCATCCCGGCATCCCATATGGTCCCCTGAGCACCGCCAGGAGTAATCCTGAGCGAAGAGCCAGGAGTAACCCCTGAGCATCGCCGGGTGTGACCCAAAAAAAAAAAAAAAAAAAAAGAATGAACTAGTACAATGCAGAGTGTTACCTCAGGGCTGATTTGTGGGTAGCTACAACATTATTTTATTTTGTTTATTTATTTATTTATTTATTTTGCTTTTTGGGTCACACCGGCAATGCTCAGGGGTTTCTCCTGGCTCTGCACCCAGGACTTACTCCTGGCAGTGCTCAGGGGACCACATGGGATGCCGGAGATCGAACCTGGGCTGGCATGGGCCGGCACGTGCAAGGCAACGCCCTACCGCTGGGTATCACTCCGACCCCTACAACATTATTTTAAAGGAAAGGATTGCGTAGACTGAGGCTATGACTTCCTCCAAAAGCTCATTCACTACCCATACGTTTGATTTTCTTAGGAAAAGGCAGAGCCTACACCACTTATTACATGGCCCCAGTCCGGAAGGTTGTTTTGCAAAGACGCCTCAGAATGAAATTATCTAGCAAACCCTTGTGTGGATAGAAGGTTCCACAAGTCAACAACTGCTTAAGCAGTTTAAACCAACAAGCAAGATGCTCTCTATTTAAATGCTATGAGTGAATCTATTTTAAGCCGTTAAAAATCCTTTGGGCAGGTGTTTAAGCTGCACACAGACTGTGCCTGCGGAGGCTCCAGGCTGGGGTGGGGGGTGGCCCTGCTTTCCATGCAGGCAACATCGGGGGTGGAGGCACTGGGCAGGAGGAGGGGGCACTACTCTCCATGCAGGCAACATTTTGTTCAGGCAATCTTCTGCAGCAGGTCATGTGACAAAGGCCAAATAAACAGCATCTGGGGATTTTCAATTACAGACCTTAGCCCAGCATGCCTGCACTGTAATCTCTACCAGATGAGGCTTAGGCCTCCCCCTATTTTCAATAATTCACACACTGTGTACACATAACATGACAATAAGGGCATTCATGGTGCGGCCTGATTCGCAGATCAAAGCTAGCAAAGGGCCAGCTGTAAGCGTGCTCTACTGCTGGATGATTCCTGCTTTTCACAGGCTTGGAGAGACACTCTGCGGGGCCTGGCAAGCCAGCCCTCTCCTGTGCAACACGCCACGCAAATGCTGGGCATGAACTGGGCACGGCCCCCCTAGGACAGCCGGAGAAGCGACCGATTCCATGTTCAACATGTATGTCCAAGTACCGGGCAACTTCACACTCCAATCAACCCAACAAGCTGCCTCTCTGAGGGGCCTGCTTAGGCCACTGCCAAGGTCCGTGCACAAAGCACTGCTGCTCTCTGGAGCAGGTGGTTCTTGGACACAAACCTGATCTGCAAAGATAGGAAGGCTCAGTGCTTAAGAAACCCTCAGCCAGGTGCTCCGCTTACAAATCCACTGGCTGCACAGTTTCCACTCAGACCCCACACACGGGCAAATCCACTCAGACAAACTGCATGGAGGTAGATTGTGAATGCAGGTGACAGAGCTTAGGGGCTGGAAAGTGAAAAGCGACACTATTGTTACTACTGAAATCCCTTCCTGTTAACTCAATTAACTCGTGTGTGTAGACAAACATGTTTAGCTGCAGTGTGCCGGCGTGCACATGCGCGCCTTAAAAGCATTTCAGATTCTCCAGCCTCCACATTCCAAATGCCTCCTGTCCTGCAGGGGAGAGTCACAGCCAGAGGAAATGAGGACACCGTTTCCTCCTATAAAGATTTCATACCCGTCAATCAGGGCAGGAGCCCAGAGACAGTCGTATCAGAGACCGTCACACAGACGTGCTGCTCACCAGCTGTGGGCTGTGTGTCCTCACCCCCTTCTCTCTTGCATTCAAATAGTTTCCTCTTAATCACAATAATCCCAAAAGTGCTAAAACATATCAATCGTTGGGTAAGTCCTGCCTACAAAGGGCCAGCCGGCTGGCTTTCATGGCCTTGTCCAACAGCAGCTGATACTTCATTCAATGACAAATCCAATTTAGCAGTTACAAGAGGTTTAGCATCCCTGAAAAAATATTGGGGTTGATCTGGCACTCTGAAGTCAGCAAATGCTTCACAACCATATTGTGTCAGAGCGGATTCTGCTGTCAGACTTACAATCTGCGATCAACTGCCTCACACTTGCTCTACTCTTTCCCCCCCCCAATATCTGATGATGACAGAGGTAAGAATTTAACCTCTGGATAAAGCGTACAAGCAACAATTATACTTGCAAACTGACTAAATAATGGGATTTTACACCCCTACCCTCACATGAGAGTAACTGGCTCTACTTTCCAGAGAGGAATTTTAACACGCCGAAGGGAAAAAGCCATGTGAGGAAATTGATTTTATTCTAACCTTTGCAGTATAGGTTGGCATTAAACAGTAAAAAGAGATAAACAAAATGTAAAGATTTTATCCTTGGATTGAACTTGTCTAATTAAAAATGACTGCAGGCCTTGTAATTAAATTCTTTACGTTCACTCTAAACATCAAAACACTGGAAACAAAGAAAAGCTTTAAGCTACAATGGAAGAAAGCAAATAAACTAACAATTTTGAAACACTAAATATATTTAAAAATAGTCTGTGCAAACAATTATGCTAATTCAAGTTAAAATAAACTATAAAGAAAATAGCTTACACGATTTGGCTATGGAATGGAGACACAACCAGCAAACGGACATTTTAAGGCGACACCACAAGGTAATTGACAAAGTAAAAGGGAAATGATCTAACAGGAACATGGGCTGATTATTCCTTCAATATTCAGCTTTGTAGTCCACAGTTGGTTATTTATCCCAGCTCCAGTTTTCATGATACCAAAAAAGTGACCACAGAGACATCTGGTTTGAGAGAAAAAAAAAAAGTTTTCAGTGCCATAAACGAGACGTGTGCAACTGTAGCTGGCACGATATAGTTGGCGGAATACTCCATACATAGAGTACTTATTTCATGTGGTTTCAAAACTGTATTCTTTTCTCTAGATTTTTAAAAGCATAAGCTGAAAATTAAAACAAAAAACAAACACCCAAAGCCTGCAGACTGGGGAAGGCATTTAGCTTCTGTGAATAACAACCCATTAGATTAATATTTTGTCAATGCCACTTGTCACAACAAAAGCAGCCGCATTTATAATTTACTCTAAGACTGGTTTAATTAAAATTCAAAAAACCACGACAAAGCTATATTGAATTTCATTTGCCGCAATATAATTACTTACTTTGTAGCTGACTATAAACAGTATTTTAATACATCTACCAAAAATGCATTTAAAAACTAACAGTAATTTCCGAGAAACTGGAAGAACTAAGGGAACAACTTTGAGTTACTTCCTACTTTAATGTGACCTAAGAAACTGAGGCTTTAGAGGTCTGTCTAACTACCCTTCCCGGAGAGCTAGAGTGGGTTCAAGCACAGCCAGAACACAGATTTGGCAGGGTTGGATCCATGTCCCTCCCCCCCAGCCCATGAAAGAGTCTCACTTGGCTCACTCTCAACAATGAGACAATAAGGGCTGCCAGGCATGATGGATGACTTAAAGGCTTAAAACCACCATTTGCATCCTTCCAGATAAACAATTAGCTGAAAAGAGTCTCTCTCCCAAGTCCCCCTCACACCCCCACCCCCCCAGCCTTCCAGGAGACAAACTTCCAATACTGTTAATATGCCTAGCCAGGGAGTTATTTTAGTAAAATTAGATTGACTTTAAAAACATTTTTGGCGACATTTTCTGAAAGTGTCTTACTGAGATGGGAAGAAACGAACTATTCTTTCTGGATAAAGTTTAGACTGCTACAAATTTAGGAAACCTAAGAATCTTATAGCTCTTTAAAGTCAGTATAAAGATTCCTCAAAGTAATTCAGCACTTAATTTTTCCCCTCCCTTTCCCTTTAATTTAAATCTTTATAATTGTTAAAGGCAGCATAATAGAAAGAAAGAAAGAAAGAAAGAAAGAAAGAAAGAAAGAAAGAAAGAAAGAGAGAGAGAAAGAGAGAGAGGAAGGAAGGGAAGGAAGGAAGGAAGGAAGAAAGGAAGGAAGGAGAGAAAGGAAGGAAGAAAGAAGGAAGGAAGGAAGAGAGAGAAAGAAAGGAAGGAGGGAGGAAGGAAAGAAGGAAAGAAAGAAAGAAAGAAGGAAAGAAAGAAAAGAAAGAAAGAAAGAAAGAAAGAGAGAGAGAGAAAGAAAGAAAGAAAGAAAGAAAGAAAGAAAAGAGAGAGAGAGAGAGAGAGAGAGAAAGAAAGAAAGAAAGAAAGAAAGAAAGAAAGAAAGAAGGAAGGAAAGAAAGAAAGAAAGAAAGAAAGAAAGAAAGAAAGAAAGAAAGAAAGAAAGAGAAAGAGAGAGAAAGGAAGGAAGGAAGGAAGGAAGGAGAGAAAGGAAGGAAGGGAGAGGAAGGAAGGAAGGAAGGAAGGAAGGAAGGAAGGAAGGGAGAGAAAGGAAGGAAGGGAGAGAGGAAGGAAGGAAGGAAGGAAGGAAGGGAGAGGAAGGAAGGAAGGAAGGAAGGAAGGAGGGAGGGAGGGAGGAAGGAAAGAAGGGAAAGAAAGAAAGGAAGGAAGGAAGGAAGGAAGAGAGAGAGAAAGAAAGAAAGAAAGAAAGAAAGAAAGAAAGAAAGAAAAGAAAGAAAGAAAGAAAGAAAGAAAGAAAGAAAGAAAGAAAAAGAGAGAGAGAGAGAGAGAGAGAGAAAGAAAGGAAGGAAGGAAGGAAGGAAGGAAGGAAGGAAGGAGAGAAAGGAAGGAAGAGAGAGAAAGGAAGGAAGGAAGGAAGGAAGGAAGAAAGGAAGAAGGAGGAAGGAAGGAAGGAAGAAGGAAGGAAGGAAGGAGGAGGAAGGAAAGAAGGAAAGAAAGAAAGGAAGGAAGAGAAAGAAAGAAAGAAAGAAAGAAAGAAAGAAAGAAAGAAAGAAAGAAAGAAAGAAAGAAAGAAAGAAAGAAAGAAAGACAAAGAAAAGAAAGAGAGAGAGGGAAGGAAGGAAGGAAGAAAGCAAAGAAAGAAAGAGAGAGAGGGAAGGAAGGAAGGAAAGAAGGAAGGAAAGAAAGAGAGAGAGAAAGAAAGAAAGAAAGAAAGAAAGAAAGAAAGAAAGAAAGAAAGAAAGAAAGAAAGAAAGAAAGAAAGAAAGAAAGAAAGAAAGAAAGAAAGAAAGAAAAGAAAGAAAGAGACGAGGGAGGAGGGAAGGAGAGAAAGACAGGAGAGGAAGGGGAAGGAGAGGGAAGGAAGGAAGGAAGAGGAAGGAAGAAGGGAGGAGGAGGAGGAGGGAAGAGAGAAAGAAAAGAAAGAAAAAAAAAAAAAAAGAAAGAAAGAAAGAAAGAACGAAAAAAGGCAGGAATAAACATGATTTAAGCATGAAAAAAAGGACAGGCCTTCCCACATGCTCGCCAGATAAAGATCTAGGCTTCTGCAATGGCCCACAATTTTCTGAGCTCATAAGAATCCAAGAATGAAAGCTTGCTAGAGGACCGAGATATATCTTAGAAGCCAATCTGCATTTTCCAGAATGAACATACAGGATGGGGGCAAGAATACTCGGAAGTTCACTGAGCCTCCACTGATGAATGAGGTGGTAGTGAGGTTTCCATGACAACGGAGACTCCCAACTCCCCAACAAGCTGAGATACAACCACTGGAGGGGTTTTTTTTTTGTTCCCCCTCAAATCTCAACTCCCCTGTTCAAGGTGCTGAGAAAACTAAACATAACTTCAGGCCCAGGAAAACAGCGCCGAGGTTTTTTAAAAATGACTCTTGCAATGATGGCTTGACCAAAAGTGGCATGCAGCAGTCTTGCAGAACTCCGCAGCACAACCTCGCGGCAGACATAAGACATGATTTTAAAAAAGAGTTAAGAGCCCCCTGAGAATATCCTATGAGTAAAATATATTTGCTGCAATATTATAATGTGTTTTGACAAGTTATACATCATTGTAATAGGCTCCCATGATTAACATTATTCTGTTTTTCCTTTGCTCTGTAGGAATGAGTGGTGGGGGCTGGATCCACAGAAGTCAGCACTTGAAGGAAAGTGACTATATCTCTTTAACATATGGGACACAGAGGCTTATACTTCATGAGGTAATCAGAGTATGGAAGCACAGACTCCAGAATTTTGTCAATTAGTCACTGATTTTAGAGAAAGTAAGTGACATTTTTGAACCTCGGTCATAATTACTCAAGGAGGCTATCTCACTACTTAAAATTTCTAAATACATAAACTACATTTAAGGCCAGAGAGATAGTAGAGTAGGTAGGGTGTTTGCCTTGCACGTGACATACCCGGTTAGATCCCGGCATCTTATGTAGTTCCCCAAGCACTGCATAAGATGTAGTAATTCCTGAGCACAGAGCCAGGAGGAATCCCTGAGCACTCAGGTTGTGGCCCCAAAACAAAAATAAATAAAACACATTTTATTGGCTTGCTATTGGCTCACAGTACTATAAAATCCAGGGAAAACAGATCACAGCGCTCTCTATGTCTCTACACATCAACACCAAAGTTCTATTACAGTCTATCTAACCTGACTACTTTTTATTTTCCTTCCAAACACAAACTTCAGAGCCACCAAAGGCACTAGTGTCCTTCAATCTTCTGCCTCCATTTAGTTCTCTCTGAAGGAGCTGAGTTTCCAAGGTCCCAACAAAGGAAGACAAGTGAACTAGCCAGCAAACACAGGGAGCCAGCCCAGAGAGGGACCAGCCCAGTGGGGTCAGTGAGAGCTGAGGGTGTGATGGTGGTGAGTCCTGGGAATTGAAAGAATTCATAACATCCAAGAATATTTTTTTAATTTTTTATTTTTACAATTACAAAGATATACAATTAAAAAGTTCATATTTGGGTTTTGGTCATACAGTGTTCCAGCACCCATTCCGCCACCAGTGCCCATCTCCCACCACCAACGTCCCAGGTTCCCTCCCCCTCCCCCAGCCCTCCTCCATGGCAGGTTCTTTATTTCTTTCCCTTTCTCTCTCTTTCTCTTTTCCTTCCCCTCCAGACTATGGATTACAGAACATACATTAAAGGGTTGTCATGTG
>JAJIBD010002000.1:0-97994 GCA_021461705.1 Cryptotis parvus
ATCACTTTTTAAAAAAGTATTTTATTATACCATTGTGAGATACACAATTACAAAGATATACAATTAAAAAGTTCATATTTGGGTTTTGGTCATACAGTGTTCCAGCACCCATCCCTCCACCAGTGCCCATCTCCCACCACCAACTACCCGGTTCCCCCCCCTCCCCAACCCACCTCCATGCCAGGCTCTTTATTTCCCTTTCCCTCTCTCTCTCTTTTCCTTCCCTTCCAGATTATGGATTACAGAACATACATTAAAGGGTTGTCATGTGTATCTTTTTGCCTCTATTTAATGCTCAGTTCTAGGTTGGTATTAGTATCCTCGACAATTGTTAGCACACTGTTCCATTTTCTGTCTTACCTAGCCTCTGACTCCCACACATTTGTGATAATTTCCACCTTTGTCAAGACTTCCTATTACAAGGTTATGTTTCACTTGCCCTTGGATATTGGTATCATAATATGTACATATATATTTATGTCATGCAAATAAATGCAGTCATTCTGTATCTGTCTCTCTCCTTCTGGCTAATTTTGCTCAACATAATCTTCTCCATGTCCATCCATTTATAGGCAAATTTTATAACTTCATTTTTCCTAACAGCAGCATAGTATTCCATTGTGTAGATGTAACAAAGCTTCTTTATTCAGTCTGGACCTGGGCTTTTGTGTTTGGGCAGACTTTTTAATTACTGTTTCAATTTCCTCGATGGTGATAGGCTTATTCAGGTATTGCAGGTCTTCTTGTTTCAGCCATGGGAGGTTATAGGACTTCAGGAATTGATCCATTTCTTCTTTAGTTGCACGGCATACAGGCTCTCAAAATAATCTCTGATGATCTTTTGGATTTCTATGGTTTCTGTTGTGATGTCACCATTTTTATTTCTGATTCTGTTTATTTGGGTTCTCTCTTTCCCTGTCCTTACAAGTCTTGCCAATGGTTTTTCAATCTTGTTTATTTTTTTTCAAAGAACCAGCTCTTGGTTTCATTAACCTTTTGGATTGTTTTTTTTTTCTTTTTTTTGCTTTGGGGTCACACCCAGCGCTTAGGGTACCCTGGCTCTGCACTCGGAAGTACTCCTGGGGCCCGGGACCATATGGGATGGAGGACGAACCTGGGCGGCACAGGCCGCGCACAAGGCAACGCCCTACCCGCAGGCTATCGCTCCAGCCCTTTTTTTTGGTTTTCAACTCATTGATTTCCTCTCTAAGTTTTATTATTTCCTTTTTATCTGCCTGGGTTGGGCTCCTTTTGTTGGTCTTTTTTCTAATGTCTTCAGCTGTGTAGTCAGGTTATTTATGTGGGCCCTTTCTTGTTTCCTGATGAATGCTTGCAGAGCTATTAACTTCCCTCTTAACACGGCTTTTGCCATGTCCCACAAGTTCTTATAGTTGGTGGCTTCATTTTCATTTGTTTCCAGAAATCTCTGGATTTCCTGTTTGATTTCTTCTATGACCCACTGGTTGTTCAGCAGTGAGCTGTTCAGTTTCCAGGTGTTTGGTTTGACTCCCTGTTTCTGTGTACATTTAACTTCCTTTTTCAGTGCATCATGGTCTGAAAAGATAGCTGACACAATTTCTATCTTTTTTTATTTTATTGAGGAATGCTTTGTGGCTCTGCATGTGGTCTATCTTCGAGAATATTCCATGTGCACTAGAGAAAAATGTGTATTCAGCTTTTTTTGGCATGAAAAACCCTGTATATATCCACTAGCTCTCCTTCTTCCATTTCTTCCTTCAGGGCCAATATTTCCTTGGTGAGTTTCAGTCTTGCTGATCTATCCATAGTTGATAGAGCAGTGTTGAAGTCTCCAACTATTATTGTGTTACTGTTAATATCTTCTTTGAGGTCTCTTAGCAGTTGTCTTATGTATTTTGCTGGCCCTTCATTGGGTGCATATATGTTTAGTAGTGTAATTTCTTCCTGGTGTACATACCCCCTCCTTAATAAGAAATGGCCTTTGTTGTCCCTTCTAACCTTTTTCAGCCTGGAAGTCTATATTATCTGATACTAGTATGGCCACACCAGCCTTTTTGGAGGATTCATTTGCATTAAGAATGGTCTTCCAACCTTTGACTTTGAGTCTGTGTTTGTTCTGATTATTCAGATGTGTTTCTTGTAGGCAGCAGAATGTTGGGTTCAATTTTTTAATCCATGTTGTCACTCTGTGTCTCTTAATTGGTGCATTTAGACCATTGACATTGAGAGAGATTATTGTCATTGGATTTTGTGCCATCTTTCTGTGCCTGTTTTGCTTTTTGGGCTTGGTCGTATTACAGTAGACCCTTCATTCCTACTTTTAAAGTTGGTTTTGAGTCCATGAAGTTCTTGAGTTGTTGCTTATCCATGAAGTTGTGTATCTTTCCTTCATATCTGAATGTGAGTCTGGCCGGGTAAAGAATTCTTGGTGAGGCCTGCAGTTCATTGAGCCTTTTCACAATATCCCACCATTGTTTTCGAGCTTGGAGTGTTTCATCAGAGAAGTCTGCTGTAAATCTTAGGGATGTTCCTTTGTATGTGATTTCCTTCTTCGATCTTGCTGCTTTCAGTATTCTATCTCTATCTATAGTTTTTTGTCATTCTAATTAAGATGTGTCTTGGAGTATTCTTGTTGGGGTTTCTTTTAGCTGGTATCCTACGGGCCTCCTGGATCTTGAGGCAAGTGTTCTTTAGTTCCGGGAACTTCTCAGAAATTATGGCTTTGACAGTTTATTCTTCATCAGAATGTCTACTATGCCTCTCCAGCATCAGTCAGTGCTGCTGGTCCTGGTGAAGTGGCCAACCTGGGCCCAGGCACTCAGAGCATCATGCAGATCACTTTGGGGGTGTGTGGGTGCTCTCAAGCAGTGCTCAGATGGCCTGGGAGCCCCGCCAGTGATTCTCTCAGCTAACCAGACCATTGGCTCAATGCAAAGGCCCTGCAGTGCCAGGGGCCACCTGGCCACCATCCACTACATCTCTATATGCACAGGCACCTACACTCTCACAATGCACGTGTACCCCACACATACCTGCATACAACCATTAGCATATGTGCATTTACACTCACATCTACGCACACACACTCCTCCCAACTTCACCTTATACCAATCCTCACAATATACTTACATATATACACCAGCACCCATCCATATTCTCCACGCCCCACACCCCTCCAGAGAAACTGGTTCGGTTCGAGTCACTGTACTGGCTGCACAGTGAGAGCTACTGCGGGTCCTTATCATGGGGGCAGGGGAGGGGTTGCCAGGTCCATCCTGACCCAATGCCCAACAGGGGGGGGGGAGGTCAGGACTCCCCTCAGGGAGGTGTCACAGCTACATGCAGGCAGGACCATGCTGGAACCAGCTGACAGCGACTGCCCGGACCAGGCTGTCTCCATGGAGAGAAACAGCATGTTTGTGTACTGAGAGGATGGTTGCTCAGTGCGGGCGCCGTGCTTGGACCTTAGAAAGGAGATGCCACAGAGGCAGGGCTGCAGCAAAGAGATCAGGGGCTGGGCTCTGGGGGCATGGACACAGGTGGCAGCCAGCTTCCAGGACACACCACGCTCATCATCCTGCTCTGCCACACTTCTCCCAGGTGGCATCCTAGCCATCACTGCCCAGGCCATGGCGTGAGCACTGATATTTCTCAAAGCTCTCCCTGAGGCTTCAGCATGCAGCAGCAGTGAAGCAGTTTAGTGTGGACTCTTGAGCATGGGGCGGGGAGAATCACCCACATCCTACAGCTGAGCCCGACTCACATCAGCTAGAGTCAGGGAGGGGCCTAGCATCAGAAACGTTCAAAGCTTCCGTTAAAAAAAAAACTAATATTTTAAGTAGGGAAAAGAAAGGTGGTTGCAAGGGGCTGGAAGAGGAGAGAATCGGTGATGTTCAGAGGGTACAAATATTATAAGAGGCAGGAATTGTGCTGATATTATGGTGAAGATATGATGATGGTATTATTCTTAAGCTAGACACGTGGGAGTCACTAAGATACTGGCTCCAGGGACTGGTACAAGAGTCAAGAATGAATTGTTTCATGAGTCTGACGTGTTTCTGTAGCACTTGCCTTAGCTGCAATTCTTGGGCAAGAGGGGGTCACTAGAGGAATAAGTCTAAGAAGCCGCGATACAATTCATCATGACACATGGAATATGTGACAGTGGCTGAGAACAGACAGACATGTTCTCACCCAGCATATGACCTGCCTCTGTTAAACATGAGGGTGACCCATGTGATTGGCTCCATCTTGGTAACTGGCACACGTGGATCCAGTTGGCACCTAGGTCCAATTTTCTCTCCCCAGATCCCTATGGAATCTTCCTTCCTTCCTTCCTTCCTTCCTTCCTTCCTTCCTTCCTTCCTTCCTTCCTTCCTTCCTTCCTTCCTTCCTTCCTTCCTTCTTCCTTCCTTCCTCCCTCCTCCCTCCCTCCTCCCTCCCTCCCTCCTCCCCCCTCCCTCCCTCCCCCTCCCCCCCTCCCCCTCCCTCCCTCCCTTTTCCTTCCTTCCTTCCTTCCTCCTTCCCTTCCCTTCCTCCCTTCTTCTCTTCCTTCCTTCCTTCCTTCCTCCCTTCCTTCCCTTCCTTCCTCCTCCCTTCTTCCTTCCTTCCTTCCTTCCTTTCCTCCTTCCCTTCCTTCCTCCCTTCCTTCCTTCCTCCTTCCTTCCTTCTTCCTTCCTTCCTTCCTTGCTTCCTTCCTCCTTCCCTTCCTTCCTCCCTCCCTCCCTCCCTCCCTCCCTCCCTCCCTCCCTCCCTCCTCCCTCCCTCCCTCCTCCTCCCTCCCTCCTTCCTTTCCTTCCTTCCTTCCTTCCTTCCTTCCTTCCTTTCCCTTCCTTCCTTCCTTCCTTCCTTTCTTCCTTCCTTCCTCCTTCCCTTCCTTCCTCCTCCCTTCTCCTTCCTCCCTCCCTCTCTCCCTCTCCTCCTCTCTCCCTCCCTCCTCTCCCTCCCTCCCTCTCTCTCTCTCTTTCTAGTAAAATGGAATTTACTTAGAGGAAGGGGCAACATGTATGTTCAGGCCGCACTGGTATTGGGCTATTTCTTTAGGTAAGCTCTACCCCTCTAGAGGCCGTTTCTTAAGGAAGCTGGCTGAAAAGGGGGTCAGGGGAAAAACAATGCAGCTGTCCGGCTGGATGAAAGAATTCTGAGTCTTCTGTGAAAAGTTAGTTTACTCTATCCTGGCAATCTGTATTTCATATTTTATATTTTAATTTTTTTCCTCCAGAGTTTTCAAACCTAAAGCATGTCAGGAAGGAAGGAGAGGCGATCACCTTTTAGGGTTTCTGGATCTTCTTGGAGAGTGTCGCTACTTCAAAACAGATGTGTGGATTTCCAGCTTAAGGAGTAGCTTAGCAAAGACTCCTGGGAGAGGAAGTGGAGGTGCTGGCCCACACCCTGTCCTCAGCTGCCCACCCTGGTCCGGTGCTGGGAATGGGGCAGCCTTTCCTGTTCCAAGGGAAGAAAACACCGAGGTGCGTTGCAGCTCAGGTCAGGGTTCTCCCTACCAGATCCTGCCTGCCTGTAGGGTACCCCCTGAAGCACGCCCAAAGGGTTTTCTGGCATACATCTCATCACCCCATAAAGAGACAAGGAAGGAGAGTTCTTTGTTCTTTCAGCTCTCGGTACATTTTGTGCTTAGGAAAAACTCAGGTTTCAGACGGCCTTTTATGCCCAATGAAATGGTCCTAGATTTTATCACTCTGACCTGAATTAACTCCCTCAGCCAATATATCCATAATGACTATTGTACTCATAGACTCGTACTTACAAAGTCAATCAACCAATAAGAACACTTATTCAATTCAGGAAGCTCCAAATCCACCAGAAAGAGTCCCATTTCCCCCCCAGTTAACAGTTATTTTCTATATCTAGAAAAAACTCATCAGACCTGTTACTTCCCGACACACTGCAACACTATCTTACTTTTCTTAGCCACTGCCCTCTCCTAAAACTGGTCCTGGAGTCAGTGGGATCAGTCGCCCCTGTCGACCAACCATGAAGGTCTCCATTGCTCTTAGGAGGAATCTTACCATCTCAGCATCTGTACTGCTTTTCTCGGAAAAAAGACACGGTTTCCCCCATCAAAGCTATGAGGACTGTGACTGCCTACCTGTATCGTGATCCCAGGAGTTGCCATCCCAGGGCGTTATTTGGCCCAGGGCATTTCTGTAAGGATGGGCCATAGTGAACTTCCTCAAGTTGAGCTGATAGCTTGGGTCTTTATAATGTTTTATTATATATTTATTATATACATATATTTTCATATATTATTATAATCATATTATTCTTTTATTGCATTTTCAGACTTTTGGTGGGGAGGTAGCAGCTCCCAGTGGTGTTCAGTAATTCTGGGGGCCCCACCTGTGGACTCTTGGCAATGGCTGTCAATTCAGCGCTAGGTCCTGGCCCAAGGTTATGATGCTGCTCAGATCCTGCAATGCTGGGGATACCTGGAGCACACCCGGAGGCTCTGAGACACCTTGTAGGGAGTCAAATCTGGGCCGGGTACCCACTAGGCATGCACCCTAACCATTGTACTATCTCCTGACCCCTATTGTATTTTAATTTTGGGGGGCTCACACTGCAGTGCTCAGGACTTACTCCTGACTCTGTGCTCAGAATCACTCCTAGCAGTGTGCAGGGGCCATATGTGTTGCTTGCGATTACAAAATGGGGCCAGCCATATGCAAAGTTACATCCTGTCCCATCTCTCTGGCCCTGTGTCTTCATTTTAAGCCCTTTGCTGCAGTGCTGTGGGTCTCAGTGTTGCTGCGATTACAAATGGGGCCAGCCATATGCAAAGTTACGCCCTGTCCCATCTCTCTGGCCCTGTGTCTTCATTTTAAGCCCTTTGCTGCAGTGCTGTGGGTCTCAGATGTAGCTTTCCTCGACTGTCAGCTCAGCCACATACTCCTCTCACTCCTCCTCCCCAAGTCTTTCTCTCAACCTTGGAATTAGTCCTATTCCTTCCCATCCTTCCTCTCATCCCAGAGAGGTACAAAAACCCGGTTAAAAGCTGCCCCTTAAAGCTAGTCTCCTATTCTTGCATCTCAGCGGTTGGCATTCCAACAGCTACAAAAAAAGACTTCATGAAATACTCCAAGAAAATAATTGATGCAGTTCTTTGTTTCTCAACTCCTTTAATCCTCTTTCCAGAGATGGGCCACTGTAATTAAATGAACTACTGTGGATGTCAAACTAAAATTCACAGCTTTGATAAATATTAGGTGATTAAGCTATTTATAAAATATATAATTTGAATATCTGGCATTGCATGTACTATGATTATTTCTTCTCGGGAAAACGAAGTGCTTAGCCACATGGAAGGCAGTGCCAGGAAGAGAAATTAATCAGGCTGCTCGCCTGTGAGTTTCAATGATTCCCACATTTCAAATGAGTTGAGACAAAGTCTTGTGACAAGCAAGAGAGCAAGGGAGAAAACTCTCCCAAGCAAACGACTACATCCTGCTACAGAAAATCATCTCTTACTCCAGAACTGTTGGAGCTTGAATTTGGGAGATGGCGGAGTCTGACTCTAAATGAGAAAATTCACTGATGAGCAAGAGAGGCAGGAACTTACCAGAAGATCCACCATGTTGGGCTTATTGTTCCTCAGTGTCTTCACAGCATGGAAGACATCCACTGTCCTCTGATGCCGGAGCATCTCGCAGACAATGCTGATGGCACAGAACGTCCCACTGCGGCCTCCCCATTCCTGGGAAAAAAGAAATCAGCAGACTGGGTTAGGTTTGCTCTGTCATGGAGCCACTCACACACTCTGTGGTGATATGCTGCCTCAGCTCTGAAGAACTGCTGAGTGAAATTAGCCAGAAGGAAAAGGACAGAAGAGAATGACTGTGTTCACATGTGGGATTTAAAAATAAAAAGAGGACGAGACCAATATCCAAGGCCAGGAAATACATGGACCAGTAGGACTCGCCAGTACTTGGAATCTCCCACAAGTGTGTGGGGGGTCAGAGGTTAGGTAAGACACAGGCAGGGACCAGTGTGCTAATAACTGTTGGAAATGGTAATGCCAGAACAGAACTGAGCATTGAATGTAGGCGAAGGGATATACATGATAACCCCTAAATGTATGTATTGCAAGCCAAGAAGGGGGAGGGAAGGAGAGGAGAGGGAGAGAGAGAGAGAGAGGGAGAGAGAGAGAGAGAGAGAGAGAGAGAGAGAGAGAGAGAGAAGAGAAATACCTGCCAACAAAGGGGGAGGGATCTGGTGTTGGGAAGAGTGGTGGAGGGACAGGTGCTGGAACACTGTATGACTGAAACCCAATCATGAACATCTCTGAAGTTGCATATCTCTCAGTGGTATAATAAAAAGACGAAGAAAAAAAGCTGCTGAAGTGAAGGCGTCTGGGGTGGGGTGCCGGGGTGGGATGCCAGGTGGGATGCCGGGGTGGGATGCTGGGTGGGATGCCGCCTGGCCCAGGTTTTGGAATGAAAGCAGATGGGGGGTGCACATGCCTCCCCTCCACACTCAGGGCGCACCGGACTAGAAATGGCAGGACACCGCCATGTCCTCTAGCATCACCTCACTCCCAGATTGTGATCTGAACCAAGCACGTTGTTTCGGGTGCTGCCTCTCATGAAAGGCTCCGTCAGAACATTTTCAATAAAAAGTACCTCATTGGGCATTTTCCAGAAAAAGATATGTGTAGTTTATGTTTAAAGGAGCACTTGGATTTAAAAGCCCATTGGGACTTTATAATTTACCTGCACAACATGAGCTTTTTGTTTGATTTACTTTGCAAGCACCACACTAGCAGTGCTGAGGGGCCGGAGCCTCTGTGTGGTCCAGCCAGTGCTTGTGGTCAACATTGCTTTCTCATGTTGGGAGAGAGGTGATGTATTTCAGCAAGAAACCCACCCTTGAGCGATGGGGCCTTCAGGTGTTCATGTGACCTGGTAGTGCCAGTGACCTGGGTCCCTTGCTAGAATGGTGGAGGTCTGATAGACCTTTAGAGAGCACTTGTCTTTCTCTTTGGAGTTCATAAGTAGCTGGGGAATGACCTTGGAATTAGGGAATCATCTTGTTCCTTCTCAAAGGTCACTCCATCGATTTTGGCAGCCACTGGCGGCTCCTATCTCTAACCATATTCACTGTGGTCCCTTCATTGACTTTGCATTTCCTTTTTCTTTCTCACTATTCTGCCGTAAGAGACAGCTCTCTCCGCTCCCATTACAAAACTAATTGTTGGACTTGAGAGATGGCTAATGGGGTGGAAACATGCTCGGAGGTGCCTGGTGGCCCCTAAGCAGTACTGCAGCCTGAGCACTGCATCAGGGGTCTTTCCCCGCAGTGCTTGGGGGGCCATATGTGGTGCTGGGTATATAACCAGGGTTGGCCATGTGCAAGGTAAGTGTGTTAACTCCTGTACTATCTCTCCACCCTTATGTGGATTATTTTTGTTTTCTGAATTAAAATGAAAAAATACCAACATTTGTCTCTTTGCTGAAATTATTCTGGATTTGGTCAGGAATTCCATCAGGCTGCCTCCTGTGCTTTTGGACAAGTCACTTTTGTTTTCGAGTATTTCCTTATTTTCTGGAACTATAATATGTTCTAGAACCATCCTGCATAGTTCTTGTGCCAACTTTGGAATTCACCATTTCTCTAAGTAGCTAAGGGATTTTTTTTTACATAACACCATGTTGTCACACCTAACATATTATTCATTAAATAGGATCAAATTTATTTCTAGTAACTGTTTTAATTTTCTATAATTGTTCAGGGTGGCTTCTTTTAGTGGCCTTTTGAAATGTTTATATACGGGGGCTAGAGTGATAGTACAGCGATTTGCCTTGCATGTGGCTGACCCGGGTTCGATCTCTGGCATCCAGATGGTCCCGTAAGCACCGCAAGGAGTAATTACTGAGTGCAGAGCCAGGAGTAACCTATGAGCATCGCCAGGAATGATCCAAAAAGCAAAAAATAAAATAAAAATATATATACAACTAAAGAGCATACATTGCATTTGGTTGAAATGTCTTGCAAGTTTATCCTAACCATTATCTTCCTCCTCACTTTTTCTCCCTTGGAAATTCAGGTGTTGAGGAACTTGGATCAGTGGCCATGTAGACAGCCCCAGGATAGCTCTTGGGTTTGTGCTGTGGTGTCATTCAAGGTATTCTCTAAAGCACAAGATATCAGGTTCTCCTTGATCTGAAGGTTGACCAATGATTTTAGATGTCAACTGCATCAGTCCATTATTAAGCGCTTAATTTTTAAAATAAAACAAAATGCCCATAATTAAGTACTCACTGATAAACAGGTAGCTGGTTTAAATTTTCCAACTGCATGTATCATTTATAAATTATAGTCACCATTCAGATCTAGCACCAGGCCCAGACAAAGTCAGACCAGAACAACTGAAGAATCTGCCGTCGGTACTCATCAATACACTTAGCTTGGCTCTTCACAAGCTACCTGTCTGAATGCAAGGTGCCCTCCGAATGGAAAACCAGCAGGACAGTTCTACTGTTCAGGAAGGGAGACATTCACGACATCGGCAACTATCGCTCCATCTGCCTGTTGTCCGTCATCTACAAGCTGTTTACATGAGTCATCCCCAACAGGATTGGCAGAACACTGGATGAAGGACAAACCATGCGAGCAAGCTGGCTTCTGGAAAGGATTCAGCACAATCAACCATATCCACACAGTAACCAAGGTCATTGAGGTTTGAAAGGAGTACAAGATGCCACTTTGTCTCACATTCATTGATTTAAAGAAAGCCTTTGATTCTGTGGAGACTGAAGCAGTCATCGAAGCCCTAGCCAAACAGGGTGTTCAAACCCAATACATCAAGATCCTTCGTGAGCTGTATTATGGATTCACCACCAGGATCTCACCATTCTACAAGGAAGTGATCATTGATGTCAAAAGAGGGGTTAGACAGGGTGACACCAATTCACCAAAACTCTTCAGCGCCACTCTTGAGAACATCATGCGACAATTAGGATGGGAAGGAATGGGGAGTGAAGATAGATGGTTGGCAACTACACAACCTCTGCTTTGCTGATGACACCATTCTAATAACACCAAACATTAGCCAAGCGGCACAAATGCTGGCTGACTTTGACGGAGAATGTGGAAAGATAGGTCTACAGCTGAATCTAAAGAAAACCATGTTTATGAAAAATGAACTAGTTCCAAAGGCCCCATTCACTCTCAATGGAACAAACATCTCTGAATACAGCAGTTATGTGTACCTAGGTTGAGAAGTCAACATGATGAATGACCTAAAACCTGAGCTGCGCAGGATGAAGAGAGCTGCATGGAATGCCTTCAAAGGCATCAAAGGAGGCCCGAAATCGATGACTGGATAAAAAGCTTTGGTACATCTACACAATGGAATACTATGCAGCGGTTAGGAAAAATGAAGTTATAAAATTTGCCTACAAATGGATGGACATGGGAAGATTATGTTGAGCGAAATTGCCAGAAGGAGAGAGACAGATACAGAATGACTGCATTTATCTGATAACATAAATATATAGGTACATATTATGATACCAATATCCAAGGTCAAGTGAAACATATATCAGGAGGTCCTGTCAAAGGTGGAAATTATCACAAACGTGTGGGATTCAGGAGGCTAGGTAAGACAGAAATGGAACAGTGTGCTAACAATTGTTGAGGGTACTAATGCCAACCTAGAACTGAGCATTAAATAGAGGCAAAAAGATACACAGACAACCCTTTAATGTATGTTCTGTAATCATGGTCTGGAGGGAAGGAAAAGAAAGAGAGAGAAATGGAAAGAAATCAAGAACCTGCATGGAGCAGGGCTGGGGAGGGGTGGGAACCGGGGACGTTGGTGGTGGGAGATGGGCACTGGTGGCGGGATGGGTGCTGCAACACTGTTTGACCAAAACCCAAATATGAACTTTTTAATTGTATATCTTTGTAATTTATAAAAATAAAAATTAAAAAAAAAAAAAGAAATAGCTAAAAGGACAAAGAACCTCCGGCTCCGGGCACATCTCTTTGACTCCACCATTCTCCCTGTGTTAACATATGCCTCAGAGGCCTGGGCCCTACGAAAAGCAGGATGAGAATGCTATTCGGGTCTCCCAGAGAGGAATCAAAGAGCTATGCTTAGAATATCACGCCTCACTCAAGTGAGAGAAGGAATGCGGAGTTCTGACCTCCGTCGCTATTCCAGAATCAGGGACGCTGTCTCGTTTGCCAAGGCATCGAAAATCAGATGGACTGGACATGTAATGTGATTTGGAGATGACCACTGGACTAGAGCTGTTACGGACTGGATCCCACAGGATGTCAAAAGATCACGTGGCCGCCCACCTACAAGATGGTCAGACTTCCTTGTCAAGACCCTGAAGGAACGGTTTGAGGCTTCTCATATTCCTGAACAACAAGATGCCATTGGGCTACATTGGCACGTGATAGGGTCCGATGGAAATGTTACTGGCGCCCGCTCAAGCAAATCGATGAATGGAATTCAAGTGATTCAGATCTGGATGCGAATCATGGTCCACCTGAAGAACTCCTTCATTCTCATCAACACCAGTTCCCCAGAGATCATCTCTGCTCTCATTTCTGCCATCACATAGGCCTTGTTCTAGAATTTTGTATAACTAAAATAAATGACATTATTTTTTCGGTCTGGCTTATTTCACATGATATTTTATTTGTAAGAGTCCTCCATACGGCTCTATCAGTAGTTTATTCTTATATATTGCTGAAAATTCCATGGAATGAGTAGAACATTGTATAATTTATTCATCAACAGCTGATGAATGTTTGAGTTGTTACTAGTCTTTGATATTATGAGTAAACTTGTCATAAACATATCTTATGTTTCATGCACAACTCTTTTCTGTAGTCACAACCTACGAGCTGAAGATCTCAGAGAATTTATATTTAACTTTAGCAGATGCTATGAAACAGTTCTGAAATGTATCACAAATACTTCCCCTCCTTCTAGCTCACCAAAATTCCAGTTCCTCCATGGTTTCACTAACATTTGTGTTTTATAATTTTATTTGTTTAGATTTTAAATTCCTGATATTTTGTGAGACTTAATGTGAATTTTTCCAGAAAATGTAAATTTTCCTGAAAATGAATGGTGCAGAGTAACTTTTTCAGTGCTTATTGACTATTTGGAATTCACCTCATATAAAATTTTTTTTATTTAAGTAAAATAGTTTCAGTAGTTTGAGAAATATAGGGGAAAAAAGAAGAGAGGGAGAGAGAGAGGAGTAATACACAGGCTTATTCTACAGAGGACAAAAATCCCATGTGACATATTTCAGGTTGAGATGTGGGCAAATCCCCAGGATGAATGATATGCTTTTTTTTTAAATAAGTGAAACAGTTTTGAGAAATATAAAGGCATAGCGAGAGACCCATCTCTAAAAATGTTTCTAAGTGTTTATGTTCAGTTAAATGGTTGTTTATCTTTTCTGTATTGACTTGAGGACATTTTTAGGTATCTTAACTAAGTCCTTTGTCAAATGTCATATCACAACTCTTTGCCAACACTATGTCTTCCTTTTATTTTATAATTTCTGACCACACCTGGTGGTGCTCAGGGCTTTCTCCCGGCTCCATGCGCAGTGATCATATGTAGGGCTGGAGACGGAACAGGTGTCAGTCACACGAGGCAAGCACCTTACCCCTCCTAGCAATTCAGCCCATGCCTTGTTCTATGCCCTCTAAATGGAAACTTCTGAAGCAAAGCTATTTTTTTTTGTTTGTTTGGGCCATTCTCCTTTGGGGCTCAGGGCTCACACCTGGCTCTGTGCGTAGAGATCACTTCTGGTGGGACTCAAGGTTTCACGTAGGGTGCTGCAGATTGAAGCTGGATCAACAGCGTGCAAGGCAAACACCCTTCCCACTGTACTATCTCTCCATCTCTCCTGACCCATCTGTGTTTAATAAAATTCTTTATAGCTGTTCATCAGTGTTTGCCTTTATAACTAATGTTCTGCGCACAACTCATGGTCATGAATATTGACTCCAGTATTTTCTGCTTGGAGCTTCACATTTGGAAAAGCCTTGTTGCTGTGATGTTGGGAGGATCACAGTCGATTGCAGTGTGCTGCGGGGTTGTTCTCTGCAGTGTCGGGGGCACTGGAGGAACAGAACAGACCTCAGGCATCACACAGGCACTAACTACTGAGCCACATGCCCTGGGCAGGATTTCCTTCTGCGCAGTCTTCCCTGTGTCCTGCGCGCGTCTTTTGCTGTAGTGTCTGTTGCTGTTGCTGTAATCTGTTGCTTGCAGACCATGTGAAACTGAGTTGTGAATTCATTCCTGGATTTTCAGGAATTGTAGGTTTGCGAAAAGGATGATATCATCATTCTCTCCATTTGTCCCAGTTACTTTTCACTGGGAGACATGCATTAAAACAAACCCCCGAAACTCCCTTTTTTGGCTTTACTTGAGTATATGCAACTTAAGGAACCATCTGATCATAGCACCCAGGTGTCAGTCTCCGGCAGGGACGGTCCGCCCACAGCCACTAGGGTGGCACTATACAATGCTAAATCTGAGTGATGAAATGCAGGGAACTCGGGGCTTGCTTTCCTAGGCTCTCTGGACGAAGAACAACTTTAGGTGTTTCTCACAGCTACTTAATAGGGGATGTATCAATCCCAACCACAATTCAAAGTGTCCTCACCTGGTCTTGTGGTCGCCTGGATGCCAGGAGGGCTGGCAGCAGCCCTTATGTAACCACAGGAACTCCAGTGGGGAGGAATGTTCCCAAAGGAAAAGTGAAGGTCTCTCACCAATAGGAAGGGGGAGGGGTGCTGGTCTGCAGGACGGTGCTGTGGGTCTTGGGTCACGCCTGTGTCTTAGGGCATTAATGTGGCTGGCGTCTGGGCACGTGCCTAAGTGATTTGTGATTTTGTTTTGTTGTTCCGTTAAGCCCATCCTTATGCCTCCGTTTGCCCACTGTGACTCAGTCTTGGGATTTCAGCAGGGGCCCTTATTCCAAAGCAACCCACTGAAGGGTTGGCAGGCTATACGCCTCCTTGTTACCAAAATGCATATTGTAGCACAGTGTTCTGTATTGAAAACAAAAACCCTCCTGCCCCCTAGAGATAGACAATCACTCCCATGTCTATTTTCTCTGACAGGATTGCATCTGCTCACGCTAGTGCCTGGGATCTTATTCTCATCTGAGAGGTAGGTTCAGGCTTAAAGCGTGAGGGTGGGAATGTGATGGGTTAATCCATTCTTCTCGCCATATTCTTGGAGATGATTTTTAATGAACTGGGTCCGTGAGAAGGAAGAGGGCAACAGCGTGGGAGGAAGGGTTAATTACAGCTTTTCAGAGGGTGAAGGATAAGGACTTCTGGTCTGGGAGAAGCACTGGTAAATAAATCTCTTTCCAAGCAACTATCAGCTTCCAGTAGAACGAGAGAGACACTGTGTGATTTGATTGGCAGAGAACCAGGGCAGAGATCAAGCCTGCCAGAGAGGCCTCAAGGGGGCAAGGTAGGATGATATTGTGTGAGGAGCATGACTAGGGTAGAGAGCTGGGCCCTTAGCCAAGCTTGTTACTGCCCTGAGCTTGGCCTGGACACATTAAAACTTGGTTCTCCTTTCAATTTTGAAGCAATCTCATTGTGTGCTTCTAACAGCACAGCGATCTCATTGTGCTTCTAACGATACACTGCAGCAAAGAGACAGAAGCTTATACATTACGTTTCCACACATGCTCCAAACACCTTCCCTAACTGCCATGACTTTCTAATTGCCTGTTTCGTTAATTGAATTCCAGCTGGCTGATTAGCTACATATCATCACAAATGAGAAAGTGCAGGTGAAAGCATTGGGAAGAGTATGGAACTCTCTACCCAGTGGCTCTTAACTTGGGCTGCCGAGGGCTGAAATAATCTAGGGGGTTAAAAAGAAGTCTGATGTCTGTGTTCACCCCAGAGAGTTCAATTTAATTGGGTTGGGTGTGATCTGAAGCACTGTTTTCAGAGCTCCCCAGCTGACTCTCAACACGGGTCCAAGGTGGGACCATGGTGCCCCTGCTGAGGTTTCCCTTTTTAGCACCTGTTAAAGCTAATGGTTTGAAAACTACACTTTGGAGAAAGTGGTTCTAACTAAATCTTTCCAATCAGCAGACACATTCCTGGGGAAAACAGCCCCAAACCAAACCAAAAGCAGTTGAATGCCACCGCTGAAAGAGAGGCGGGTCCTCTGCACTCACTGACATGATTTCTGATAAGATTATCCATGAGTGATATTCCAGCAGCTTCAAGACACAGTGGAGGAAATGCTTACGTGCAGCATTTACTGACGTTTGTGAGGGGCCTGTTTGTACCATGGGTGAGTTCAAGAAACCAGCAACCAGCTCAGAAAAGTCTAAGCAATTGGCTCTTAGAGTGCTAAAGGGAGTCTCCTGAATCTACATGGGTGTTTTGATTTTATTTGGGAGGTCTAGAGCACAGGAGCAGGTCTTGCCTTAACATATATGTGTGTGTGTGTGTGTGTGTGTGTGTACACATATGTATTTGGGGGGGAGAGGGGAACCTCACCCAGTTGTGTTCAGAGCTTACTCTTAGTTCCTTGTTCAGGGATCACCCTTGGTGCTGCTCAGGGGACCATATGTGGTGCTGGGGATTGAACCCAGATCAGTTGCATGGAAAGCAAGCATTTGACCTGTTGTCCCATCTCCCTGGTCCCCGGGACTTATTTTTTATAGCAGATCTCCCATCTCAATGCATGATGGGCTTATCCTGTTTCTTTGAAAAGTGAAAGCAAACCCTCGGTGAAGAGCCTCATGGTGTACCTCCTTTCCCCAGACCCACTCGTCTTTTCTCCATGTGGAGTAGCACAGGGACCATGAGCTTTCTAAGACAGAGCCTGAACTCTGCACTTACAGGCAGTGCACGACTGTGCGGCCTTCACCGCCGTTGTACTCCTCCTGCCACTTGTCCACTTGGCGGAATGAGCTTCAGGAAGGAGCGCTTGGAGACTGGGGTGTCCCTGTACATAGGCCATCCCAGGAACTGGAACTGCTGGACCATCCGATAGCCATCTTGGGGCTGCAGAGAATTAAGGACAATCAAGGACTGGAAAGAAAACTGGCACAATCGTCTTCATTGACTTCTACAGGGCTGATTCCACCTACCCAGTCTTCAGTGAGTGGTGTGCCTCCTAAAGCCAAGAATTCTTAAATGAAACAGGCCAGACACCCCTGCCCCAATGAAGAATGGACATACTTTTGTAAAGGCCAAGTGAAAAATGGTGTATCACATGAGCACTGGCCACATGGTCATGCAGTAAGGGACAGATGCCTTTAATTATAGGTGAATTCAAGGTTAATTATGACACAGTGGTGTTTGGTGATCTCTTGGGTGATTGAGGGAACACTGGATGCCTGGTGATTATAATTTTCCTTTGGTGTGACTCTTGCTAAGATATCATGTAATCTTAGCCATCATTAGTGGGAACTGTAGGGCCGTAGTTCTGCCTTCTGTGCATCTGACACAGTGTCACCCTCTACTTGGCATCTTCAGTTCTGCCTTTTCTCTCTGCACTGGCCTCCCCTTTCTTGCTGATGGAGCCCCCAGGCTTAGTTCCTGAGCCCCTCTCTCTCTCTCAATTTATCCCGTTGTTGAGTTCATTCCATTTTGTGCTTTTTTTTAAAAACATAATCCAGTAAGTCAGCAAATCTGTCTCTATTCAGACCTTTCTCCCTGAAGACCTACTCAGAACCTCAGGTTTCCATTTGGATATCTGGGAGTCACTTCAGACTCAGTGTGTTTCAAATGGAGCCTCCTGATACTCTCTAGGTACACCCACCTCTCCTAAACAGTGCTTTTTATACCCAGAGCCTTTCCTAACTCAGGCATGTTCGATTCTAACTTACTCCTTAACTGTAACTTGTGCCAGTTCAATCCTTCTGCCCTAGTTTTCAGGACTAAAATCTTGGCTCATCTTTGTCATTCTGGAATTCAACCTAGCAACAATTTCTCCTGACTCTCATCAGAACATATCAAAGTCTGCCTCTTCCTCTACCTCTACTGCTCTAGTCCAGCCCTTGCCATTTCTTACCTGAAGTACTAGAATAACCTCCTGGAGGGTCTCTTCTGGAGTGAGGACTCTCAAGCAAAGCTCAGAGGCTCAGGGGCCATTACCAGCAATACTCAGTCGTATGATGCTGGGAATCTGGGAACTGAACGTCAGGTGCTAGTGCATGCAAAACCCTGGCCATTTACACTTTCCTTGCTCCTACAGAAGGTCTCCTAACAGTCTAAGCTCACCCAGGGTCTTTTTTAAAATGTAAAATATATCATGAGGTTCTTCTACGCAAAACTTTCATGATAAATTTCATTTTTAAGAACAAAATTGCAAGTCCTAGTAGAGATTTGTTAAGACCTTGTACGATTCTACACTCTTACCCCCAGCTCTGCTCTCCCCGGTCTTCTTTCTCTTGGGAGGGTTAACTATTACTCCATCAGCCACTCCTGTTTCTTATTTTCCTCAGATGCGCCAGGCAGAGGCCCATCTCAGGGCCTTTGCACTGACCGTCCATTTCGCCTGAGGAGATGACTGCACCCAAGCCCTTACAGTTCTGCCTCCCTTCTGTCAGGGGCTCACTCAGCACATCTAGTTAAGACATGCTTAACTAGAGCATGTTCTTCCGGTTCATGCCCTCGCACTTTCTTCCGGTTCATGCCCTCGCACTTTCTAGATTTCCACTTTTCTCTCTCTCTAGCATTTTTCCTTTTAACACACTATATCTATTATTTATTGTCTGTCTCCTTCCATTAGAATGTACGATCCACGGGTTCAAGGAGCTTCGCTTTGTTTCCGAATGGATTCCCAGTTCCTACATCAGAGCCTTGACCCTGACTGGGCTCTTTAAGTGAAGTGAGAAAATAATGAAATCACAAGATAAGCTAGCGCTGGCCGCGAGACCTACCCTGGCTGCATTATAGATACGGAATATTCTGCTGATGATGTCCTCTTCGAGATCAGCAGAAACAAATTCCACCTGGATGGGGCCATGTCTGTGCACTCCGTTCTCTGGCCAGTACTGTGGACACAACTGAATTCAAAGACAAAAACACCAGGTAAATAAGAAGAAATTTAGTTCTCAGAGTATGGCCAGACCACTACAGCCATACAGTAATTATAGACCTCATTCCCATGACCTGAACGAATGGTTTGAGGCTCTTTTGTGCTCTTGAGGTGAGCAGACGCCCTTGGGCTACACTTGCTTGTGACAGGATGTGTGGAAATGTTACTGGTGCCCGCTTGAGCAAATCGATGAACAACGGGAAGACAAGTGATACAAGTGATACATGTGCTTCATTTTCTTTCCCTTCTCCCTTTCTTCCCAAGGAAGGGATTTCTTGTTTGTCGATTCCTCAACTCCACAGTCTTCTGGTGTTCCCCCTCACCCCTACTCTCTTTACACCTGATTGTGCTCACTTCTGGCTCTATACACAAGAATTACTCTTAGTGGTGCTTGGGGGACCACATGGGATGCTGGGAGAGTAGACCTGAGTTAGCTGCATGTAACGCAAAGGCCCTACCCCGATGTACTATCACTTTGGCCCCTTGTGGATTTTTATTTTCCTTGCTTAAGTCTCTCAGAAAGCATCCAATGAAGCCCTGAGCAACTCTTCTTTCAGGACTGATGCAGATGCTATTGCACCCCCTGCAACTCTCCTGCATGTCTAAAGATGCCCTTCTGGTGCCCAGGGATGATGTTCTGAACTGCCACCAGGAGAGCAGAGATCCCTGAAAATGCCCTAGTCTCCATTCCCCTGCTGGGTTTGCTCTACCATTTGTAATCTCTTTTGTGAACTGGAATATCTTGTGGCAATTACTACTGGCTGAGTAGGGCTGCATTTTCATGCTCTGTCCAATCTTGCCCAGCTCAGATCCAGGAAATCTAGGTAACACGGTAGACGCTGTACTACTTTATCTAGAAATGTCTGGAATTAAGATCCCCATTTCCTA
The DNA here is from genome assembly GCA_021461705.1 of Cryptotis parvus. Taxonomy (NCBI): domain Eukaryota; kingdom Metazoa; phylum Chordata; class Mammalia; order Eulipotyphla; family Soricidae; genus Cryptotis; species Cryptotis parvus. The sequence continues at coordinate 19,955 of JAJIBD010002000.1, forward strand.
GCATCTCAAACTGGTGATGCTGCGTAACCAGAGCTTTTGCCTGAACATGGGGTCATCTGAGCAAGGCGACTTTATGGAACATTAAACCAGGCTACAGGTGAGTGGTAATACTTAAGCCGTTTTCTTCTCAAAAACCTGTCCTAAAATTTTCCTGCAGTGGATTCTAGTAGAAGTTTAAAATCTGATGATAAACCTCTTTTGGAACTTAGTATACGGTGATGTTTAGGGGTAGCATTTAACTTATATCAAAAAATTTACTGAGGGAGAAAGAGCTTGAGGTAAGGCAAGAGGGAACTACATCATTATTTTAAAACTGGATGCCCTTGGGTGAAGATTAGATGAGAAACTTCTCTTCTCATTTTAAGCAGGAATACATACTATGGTATGTACACCATGTACCATGAAAGGATTATCCACTAGTTGGATTTCTTTCGCTTTTTTATGTTGCCCATTTTCCAAAGGATCTAAAAATAACACTGGCTCTATCATAAAGTAATTAACATTTTCTTAAAAACTGTTCTTGGTTTTGAGCTCATACCTGCAATGCTCATGCCATTACTCATGGCTCTGCAGAGGCGCTACTCGTGGGAATCAGGAACATCGGGGGTGTTGGGAATAGAACCTGGGTTGGCCGTGTTTAAGGCAAACACCTTACCCACTGTACTATCTCTCTGGCTCCATAAGACTTGACTTTATTATCCAGAATAGCAGGGAAGGTAAGAGTACATTTTGTTAGTTAAAACAGTACGTTTTATTTTATGTTAGTAACGTATAGAATTTTTGAAATTATGTTTATTGAATTTTAAGTTATGCTGTCTTACAAGCCCTTCCTGGTGATGGCCTTGTTAAACTTTGGCATGCTGATGTATATTTTCACAACTAAGTATTAAAATGAAGAGGCACTATGGTGAGAAGGCATGATGGCAATGAGATCCCTCAGATGCACATTTGAATAATTCCACCCATATTATTTTAAAGATAGTTTGGTTTTCTGCTTGCTCCCTCAGTTCAGGCCCTGATTTTGTCACTTCAGAGAAATATGAATGATGTAGGCAGTATGCGGGGCTTGGCAAACTGCATTCTGTACTCGTGCCAACATAAACCATGTAGAAAATAGCTTAAAAGAAAAGTAGAAATGTAGAAAGGTGCATGACATGTCCATGAACTGGCCCTGTAAACACTTAAAATAGTTGAGTCGCCGCCTTGCACAGTTGCAAAGCTTCTAAATTCAAATGTTCAGTATAGTGTTCTCAGAAAGAGCAAACCTCAGAAGTCTCCATTCTCTCGCAGTGAAAATCAGCTCGGTCAAATGGAACTGGGGTCCCTGCGCTCTTCTAGCCCCCTTCAACCAGGGCTCAGTTTGGGTCCAGACAGTTTAGGCTTAGAATGCAGCTACACAATTCAAGTTCAGTGTTCAAAGAGAACACACTAAAATCACTAATATGAGCCAATACGAACTAATATGAACATAGTATATTGTATAGTTCAGGATTCATATTAGGGGAAAAATGATTCAGAAGGATAACTATATCCTTCTTGTCTATGAATAAAGCACAGTGAATAAGTGAAATTTAACTGAGTGGCTGAAAATCAGAATCCTTGGTCCTATTTCAAGCTGGTCTTTGAAGCTCCTGAGACATGGCTACCACTTGTCTTTACAAATGGCTGTGATCTATCGCTTGGAAAGATTCAATGGGAAGGAAGTCTAAAATATTTTAGCTTCTTAAGCAAAGAAATGGGACTAGATCAGAACAAGGATTATCATTATTAATTCATTAACTAGCTTTCAGGCTAAAACCTTAATAATATAATGTAGTGCTTCAAACATAATTAAAAACATTACAGAGCCGAAGTGACTATCCAAGGAATTTATGGCAGACTGATGGCAATAAAATGGATTTTAGGGAGAAAAAAATTCGTGTTCAATTTGGTTGCTAAAATACTCTAGACCTCGCTGTTTTCAAAACAATTTGTCTCCACTAGAAAGAAAGGAAATGCAGTCCTTGAACAAGTCTATTCTTAACACATGCTAAGGTCCGATGTCCCATAATACTCTCTGCTGCTCTGTACCCTCCAGCCATAAATTCTGCACCTACAGGGCCACCTAGCTAATGTTCTCCTGACAAGTCCCTTTAAAAAATGTTTCTAACCCCATTACTAATATTGAGTCATCACTGTCCAATTCATCCTCTTTCTCTGTTTAAGAAAAGGAGTTATGCAAATGCCTCATTCATCATTCTGGGCTTCTCTTATCTTTAAGTCCCAGTTTTATTTCTTTTCACTCTCTTTACCAAAAGGTTGACAAAATGAATGACTGTCCCTTTAAATCACATGTGTGTCTCCTCTGTCACCATAGTGATGATCTCTCCTGGTGGGCCCTGGAGAAAGTACAGAGGCTTCTGGAAGGATGGGGGCTGCCTCACACTGGGGGCTGTCCTTTCCTCAGCTCTGCTTTGTTTGCTTGACATCTGGCTGTGACATACCTGTTCACCTTTCGCTATCCATTATCTCATGTTGTAGCCAGTCTTGCCACACCCAGGGAAAGCGCCATTTATGTTTTCTGTTGGGGGGTCTAACTGGCAGTGCTTGAGCCTGGTGGTCCTGGGGGCCACCCGTCTCACAGCTCCAGGTGGTACTGGGGAAGGGGGACCTGTGGTGGCCGAGGGGATCAAACCTCAGTCCTGGCACATGCAAGGCTTGTGTCTCAGCCGTTGAGTCACACCTGCATCCTCCAGTTCAGCATCTGACCATGTCTCCCCAAGTTCCTTCCACTGTCTCTGACTTTAGCCCCTATTTGGGTTTCAGACTCTTCTCTGCCCAATTCCTAACTCCCCGCGATATTCAACTGCTGTTTCAGCATCTCCAGTGCTCCATCTGCTCCTGCTTTTAGCGACCTGCACGGGACCTGCAGTTTGCTATCTGCAAACTAAGCAAATACATACTTGACCTTAGCCAGGAGCTGCCAACGCAAGAACTGCAGCTTCACCCACCTGGGCAGGATCCACGTCGTTCAGCATAACGACAGACGTGCAGTGATAGTCCAGGACCAGCCTCCAGAAGTCTTTGACTGTGTTTGGCAGAGGATGCTGAGTGACTATGAAAGCTGAAGGCTGTTTATAGCTCTGCGAACACAAACAAGAAGGCTCCAAATAAACCCAGGAAAATGGGAAGCGAGGCAGTTAAGTTAGCTTGTGACACAAAGCATTGAGCATTTTAAACAATCCATTGAATTGTACTGAAATTGTCAATGCCGAAACAGACTAACTAGACATTCATCAACAAATCAGTTATTCTTACTTTGATACCAAGAAAACACAGTATTTCTTGCAAATTTTCAATTTTTAAAATTTTATTTTATTTTATTTTTTTGCTTTTTTGGGTCACACCCGGCAATGCTCAGGGGTTACTCCTGGCTCTGCAATCAGGAATTACTCCTGGTGGTGCTCGGGGACCATATGGGATGCTGGGGATCGAACCGGGCCGGCACAGGCCGGCTGCGTGCAAAGCAAACGCCCTACCCGCTAGGCTATCACTCCGGCCCCTCAAATTTTCATTTTTTAAATACTTAAATATTGAATATTTAATTTTGGAGAGAAGAGCTCCCAAACAATGCTCAGGAAGCCTGAGGTCACTTTCGGGATTCTCATCCAGTCTGACTCGTGAGGGTCTGAGGAAGTGGCGCTGCTCTGGCCCTGCAGTGTTGGGGGGTTACTCGCGTTACCCCTGCAGTGCCAGAGGCCTCCAGAGCTGCACCTGACAGTGCTCAATGACTTGAGGTGCTGGGGATTGAATCAGGGTCACTCATATACAAGGCAAGAACCTTAACCACTGTACTATCTTTTCGGCCCCTCTTGCAATTTTAAAAAGTATTTCTGAGTACGGCAATTATCAGCCCTATTTTTTTTTTTGTTTGGGGGCCACACCAGCGGTGCCTCAGGGGTTACTCCTGGCTGTGTACTGAGGAGTACCTCCTGGCAGTGCTTGCTGGGAACTGAACCCCAGCAGATGTGTGCAAGGCAAACACCCCATCTGCTATACTATCACTCGGGCTCCTATACTTATTCTAATGGCAGGACTTAACTTTAACAATATGCATAATAAGTTAGTTTGACCCTTCCTAAGATATGTTTGATTATTTGCATGGCAACGATATTCCTTATTCCTTGTGTAAAAGGGAACACATGCTTTTAATGGCACTGGGGAGCTTCAAACAAATTTAAGTACCTTTGTACTGATATCAAAATAATAGAATTAAAATTTCCATATCTGCATTGAAAATATCCATTCACTTTTCCCATCCATTGAATAGCCCATGTTCATTCAGCCAGAAGTAAAGAGACTGACAGAAGGTAATGAGTTGTGTACTATCTGCACTGACAGGCGATATTTCCCTATGTTAATTACTGTCTAAATTAGGAAGAAACGGAACAAAAATAATGTTGCAAACCATATTATCCCACTCCACTGCTTTAGTGACTATAATAGCTGTCTCTTGCTCTTTGGCCAGTAGGTTAAAAATTTAAGTGTTGGGGGAGCCACCAGGACATGTTTCATTTATCAACACTTCCAGCCGGTGATTTTGGAGAGACCAAGAACATCAGCCTTGACACGAAAACAGAGGTGGAAGAGGAAACACTGAAATTCCTGGAGTAAAAAATTCTATCTTAAACAACCACCACCGGCCAGCCAGGGAGATAGATGAGTGGAAGAAGTCTCCCTGTCCCCTCCCCGCCAAAGGCCCCCCCATGAGGAGGAGCTTCTGGCCTCCTCTGAGGAGGGTGGGGCTTACGTCCATGAGGGCGGCATTGATGTAGTTGCTGCTCTCGCCGTCAATGGTGATGAGGAAGGGCAGGCAGCGGTCAGGGGCAGGATGTCCATGCACCGGTTTTTCTCGTGGTTCCGTGGTAGGAGCGCAATGCTGCAGTCTTCCACACGCAGCGTGGGTGTCACCATGTTCAGGGTCTACAAGGCACAGACGAAGGCATGGGTGAGAGCGGCCACCATCACCCTGCTCTAGCTCAGTCTTCAGATATCTGCTGACCTGAAATGGCCCCACCCTCGATCCCCCTGCCCCAACGCCTCCTCACCACATAACCGAGTCCCTACTTATAGAGTAGATTGGAATTTCTCTTTTCTCTTCTGGGATTTTGTGCAGATGATGCCCATCGGACTCACAGGCCACTATGGATCCTCAGCATTGGGTGCCAGGGAGGCTGACTAGGCTATACTGCTGGGAATAAGAGGTTGGGGGCAGTTTGGTCAAGTGAGGTGACCATGAGCAGTGTGATGGACTCACCTGGCAAGTGCTCTGAATGCACTCAGCTTGGTATGGTTGCAAGCAAGCAACATCAAGGAACTACAAGTCTCGTTTTAAGGGGGAGAAAGTCACTCTGCTAAACCAATGGTTCAACCAGCTCATGCTTCCCAGTCCCCAACACAGACAGAGGCCGAAGATGCGGCTAAATATCTCTCTGGACCATTGTACTGGCTATGAGCTCTCCAGCTCCTAAAATAGATAGTACTGAGAACTGAGCAACCGTGCATGGGTTTAAGGGTTCCACGAATTTCTTAGGGAGGAAAGTCAAAACCATAGCTGGTTGTTTCTCCCTCCAGTAGGACTTACCCGGAATTCCTCTTTAATCTGGCTTGAGTTTGTCTGGGGATCCAGCTTGTTCATGTCATAATACAGAGACCGGACTTGGGAAGCAGGGATAGAAGTATCTCCGCAAGAGACAGGCTTCCAGGATGGCATCGTGGATAAACACGTATTGCTCCTGGGAAAGCAGTAGGGAAGAGTTAGCAGCAAAAGAAACCAAGGTAACCTGCGGGTGCAGTGGGAGGAAGGAGGACATGCCACGCGGCAAGATTGTGATATTGGGGGTCTCTTGCAGACAGTTCATTCCCAACAGAAAGAAAGGACGTAGAAGAATGTGACTGTAAGGGCAGGGGTGTTCTAGCACCTGTCATCCTGTCAGATACCCAGGAGCGCTCTCATGGCACCAAATGGCCTTGTGTGGAGTAATGGTGCAGGAAGAGGCAAATAGGGACTTCATACCAAAGTAATAAGGACTGACTAAAACCAGTCAGCTCATAAATACTTGGGTGAGTATTAGAATACTAGAGTAATTATGGCAAAAACTACTTCTGTGATTCTGATCTCTTGATTTTGTGAATCTTTATTTTAGATGCAGGAAAGAGCAGAAATGCAATTCTCTACAATAAAGAATTTGCTAGTAAAAGGAAAAGTGCAAAGCAGGTCCAGGGTAACGTGACATCACCAAGAAAATAAGTTCTGAGTCTTTAGTACCAGTTATTTGAAACATTAATCAATGTAATAATTACAGGATGTGTCTAGAGACAAGCTCTTGACTGTGTGTGCAGAAGTTCACAATTTTCAAATGGGTTCTCTAATTCTCAGTCGCCACTGACTTTCCTCACAATTAATTAGTAAAGTTTTATTTTTAAACTTTACTAATTACCTGTACATTACCTGTTTTTAATTACTTGTGATACAAAAATGTCTCATTATTTTTTAACTGACTTTCTATAAATAATAAGGACTTTTAGTTCTAAGAAATAGTTCATTCCAAGTTAAGGAACACTTCATAAAAGACCATTTGAGTAAGTAGATGTGGGAAAATAGGATCAGTGGCAAGAGATATTAAAAACATAAAATCAAGGGCTGGAGAGATAGTACAGTGGGTACGGTGCTTGCCTTGCTTTGCATGTTGCTGACCCAGATTTGATTCCTGGGACCACACATGATCCCCAAAGCCCTCCTTCAGTGTAGAGCCAGGAGTAAATTCTGAACACAGTTGGGTGTGAGCCCAAAATTCCCCACACTGCTTAGCGCCCACATTTTTTATTTTGATTTTATGGGTCACACGCAGTGATGCTCAGGAGTTATTCCTGGCTCTGCACTCAGGACTTACTCCTGGCAGTGCTCAAGGGACCATATGGGTAACCCGGTTCAGCTGCATGCAAGAAAAATGCCCTCACCGTTCTATTGCTCTGCCCCCATACTATTCTTCAAATAGATCCCTAAATAAAAAGACCAGGAAAGTAGCTTTTATACTTTGTGCTATTTTTCCAAAAATGGAATCAGGTTTTCTAGTGGCTTGTGTCTACTCTAATGCACAATTAAAATGTAATAAATTTTCATTTGCTTTTCATTTTACTTCATGAATCAGCTTCCATATAGCTAGTAGGAAGATCACTTATAACAAATATTTTTATTAAGAATACATATTTCCTAGGAATATAAATTTTGTGATTCACTTTGGATTATATTATAAAGGTATTCACTGGTTTGAAGCTCTTCTACAAAAGCAGTAAATCCCATGATGCCAGAACATTGGAGAAATGTTTTATGGACAAGAGAACAAAGAGTACAGAGATTACCCAGAGATTACCTGAGTCACTTGGAAAATGTGCCTGGCTCTTCTTCAGGATAGGTTTGCCCCTGGTTACCAGCTAGTTTAAGGCATCAGAAGAAGAAATGATTCTGAAACTCTGAATACTTAATACTATCTACTGGGTCCTCTGATACAAACACATGCGAACATTTAGGATCCTGGCTGCACATTCTGTTTCCTGGGAGACTTGTTATGTTTTGTTTAAGAAAGGAAAAATGAAAAGGCGGAGTGGCAGGCAGGGAAGGACCGTCAGGTATTTCATCTGCTTTTTTCCTAAGGATACTTTTGGCGGGGGTGATGGTGGTATTGAGGCACATCTGGCAATGCTCTGGACTAGCTCTGCACTCAGAGGTCATTCCTGGTGGGGCTCAGGGAACCATTTAAGATGTAGGGATTGAACCACAGTTGGCCTTCTGCAAAGGCAGCTGAACTCTCTCCAGCCCTTTTCTAGGGAATGTTGAAGAGGGAATCGTGATGTCTTTCCCTGTGGGATATGAGAGACAGTGGGAATCAAACCAAAGATGAATCGTGGGCAAGTACCTCTGTCTGCACCATGTTCACTCTCCGAGACCGCAGCTCCCGGACACAGTTATAGATGTCTCGACCCCTTCTCTTTCAGCCATGTCCAGCATGATGTCGATGACAATGAAGCAGCCAGTCCTGCCTGCACCGGCACTGAACGAGAAAGAGAGAGAGAGAGAGAGAGAGAGAGAGAGAGAGAGAGAGAGAGAGAGAGAGAGAGAGAGTGGAGGAAACGGCCCTGCTGCTATCTCTTTCCATCTTTTATTATGGCGAAAATCACACAACCTTGAGCAAGGCGTGGCGGGAGTTGGGTAACACATGGAGGTGTCCAGGGTTTATATCTGACTCTACTCAGGAGTGACCCCAACAACCCCTTCCCTAGTGCTCAGAAGACCATGCTAGGGATTGAACTGGGGCAACTGCATGCAAAGTAAGAGCCTTTACCCTGTATAATTTCTCTGCCTCCAAAGAAACCATTTTATTTTTATTGGTGTATGATTTTATTTATTCTTGTTCCCACTTTATTTAACAGTGGTTTACTAAGTTCTTCATGATGATTTGTTACAGCATTCAATGTTACAACATCAGTCCCTCCACCAGTCACCTTCCCGCCACCATTATCTCCAATTTTTCCAACTACTTCTCAAGCCTGCCCCTGTAGCAGGTCCACAATAATTTATTTTATATTGCTGTTACCACTAAGTGGCTAATGGTATGATCAAAATATATTTACATGGAAGAAAATTTGTGAAAATTGTAGCTCACCAGGGGGACATTCTAAGACCTTGTCTGAGGGGTTACTAAGCTGTTTCAAGTTAAGTCTTCTATGATAATATTTTTCTTAGTTGAGACTGGTTGGCTACTATCGGACCTCATCAAATCTGGTGTGCTACTACTGGCATGTCAATGTTTTAGAGTCTGGACATGTTTCAGAAAATCCAGGATATTTAACTGGACAGTCCGGCCAGAGCCATGGCAGTAGCTTTGGGGTGTGGGAGAGGCTGCCGGGGCTTAAACAAAACCATTTTAAAGTATAGACACTCAGCGGCAATCAGCACCTCCATGATAAAGGTGTAACCATGACCTCAAAGTGCTCCCAAACATGCCTGCCAACCCAGGAGAGACCCTGTGCCACTCCCCGTTGTTTCCTTCCAGAGCTCCTAGGCTCTGTCTGCTTACCTGCAGTGCACCACCAGTGGGCCTGCATTGGGTGGGCTCTTAGACTTCACCTGCCGCACGAATCCCAGCAGCCCTGTGGCGTGGTAGGGGGACTCCATGATCTGGCCAGCCGGTGAAGTGAAACTGTCGGATCTCTCGGATTTCATGCACGCCTCTCTGCCATTGGGTGGTCAGCAGAACACGGAAGAGAGCAAAGAATCAAACTGATAAGCCACTGGAAGAGCACCAAGAACCAGTAAGCCTGCGGCTAGAGCACTCTGGACTGATGAAAGAGGACTGATCTTAGACTGAACCTGCACTTTGAAAGGCTCAGCACTGGAAGGACGGTGTTGGGAGGAATGAAAAGGGAGGTGATATTTGGGGAAGATGCTAATTGGTGGTATAGTTCCAGCAAACTGAAGTGGCAACTCTAGCAGTTTGTATGTCACTGGGGGCCTGTGGTGTGAATTGTGAGAACACAGAGAAAGACAGAGAACAGGGACCTAAGCAAGGGAACAGAAGGGGGTCTGTGCTCAACAGCAGCAACTGAAAGCAAGGGCCCTTGCTCTGGCTCCGCTGTGTTCTGGCTTTTTCTTGAGCACAGGCTGAGACAAAACTTCAGAGGAGGGCTGGAGAGATGGAACAGCGGGAAGGCGCTTGCCTTGCATGTGGCAGATCCAGGTTCAAACTCCGGCATCCCATATGTTCTCCTGAGCACCGTCAGGAGCTGAGCACAGAGCTGGGAGTAAGTCTTGAGTACCACAGAGTATGGCCCCCAAACCAAGCAACCAACCAAACAAACCAAATCACTACTCCCAAAATTAAACTGATGAAGAATGAAGGATAATTACTTTGCAATAGAGTCCCAAGAACTATTTTTTTCCTTTGCAACACGTCTGTAATATTTTCCTTTTAATTTGGGCAGACTCTTCTAGTCATCAAGCTGGAGAGTACAATGGTCTAGAAAGAGGTGCTGGGGCAGAGAACTTAAGGGGTGTGGTTGTGAATCAGGCCTGTGCGGCAGCAGAGAAAACCCTATAGGGAAGGCGATGTCTGCTGGGATGGGCTCCATCAGTCATCTGAAGGCGGAGGACTGTCTGCCATTGAAATAAAGGAAAGGCAGAAGGAAAGACTCATGCTTCGAAAGTCTGTTCTTCGTTTTAGAATAATTAAGTTGATTTATAGCCATCATTTTACTTTTATTAGTCTAGTATTAAAACCATGTTTCTGGAACAGTCTCCTTTACAAACAAGAATTGCTTCTGGAATTGAAGTTGGAGCTCAATCTGAGATAAAATTTGACTTTCTCCCTTTTTCATTCAATGACCATTTACCAAATGCCATATCAATATGGAGGAATCTGAGTTTTCTTTTATTCTATCTTTTATTGATTTACCTTTTGCCACACTCAACAAACAGTGTTCGAGGGTTACCCTTGGTAAAGTACTCAGGGACCATGCCCTATGGTACTCAGAAACATTCAATGCCAGAAACTGAATTCAAGGCTCCACATATAAAACATCTACCCTGTCTTTTGGGTTATCTCCCCAGCCCAATTTTGTTTAACATAACATCAAATACCCACTACCCACTGGTCATATTCACCATCTTACTGTACTTAAAGTGATGTCCATTCTTTTTTTTTTTTTTTGCTTTTTTGGGTCACACCTGGCGATGCTCAGGGGTTTCTCCTGGCTCTGCACTCAGGAATTACTCCTGGCAGTGTTCCGGGGACCATATGGGATTGGGATGCCGGGGATCAAACCCAGGCCATCCGCCACGTGCAAGGCAAACGCGCTACCCACTAGACTATCGCTCAGGCCCCTCCAGTCTTATGTAGATCACTTTAAGTAAACATCACTGTTCACATGTACTTAAAGAGCAAAGGAGAAATTCAGTATTATTATATGGTTTATGGGTTAAAAAGGGAAAACACGGGGGGGGAGAAGTACAGTGGGTGGGCACTTGCCTGGTATGTGGCTAACCTGGGTTCTATCCCAGCACACCATGTGGTCCCCTAAGCCCCTCCAGGAGTGATCCTGACTGCAGAGCCAAGAGAAGCTCTGAGCACTGATGGGTGTGCTCACCCCTTCCACCCCCAAAGAGCCAAACAATGGCAGATTTTGAAATAAAACTTGTTTGCTCTCAGTGTGTTTACATACCTGAGTTTAATAACTAACAACTTTCATGATTTTTCTTTGAAAACCATGCTACTCTCTAAAGGAGTCTAAACATTAAGGAATTAAGCCATGAGGTATTCAAATGAAAATCAATACTGTTGTCTGCTAAATATGCTCTGTGAGCCCAGCCTGAAACTACCAGGTAGTTAGACGCTCGCATTTCTGGTCATTGAAAACAATATAAAATTTGACCAATCCCACAAGTCCCTTAAAGAACCTTCCACTGTGTTTTTTTTGGGGTTGGTGGGGAGGAGAGGACTCCCAAGCAATGCTCAGTGTCCTGGAGGCCAACTGGTAACTACTGCAGTTCACTGCACTACCACAGCAGTTCAATGAAAGGATGCAGTGCTGCCTTGGCCGTGCTGTGCTAGAGATTCATCAGGCCTCTAGGCTGTGCTCAGGGCCCTCCCGGCCTCTGCCAGTGATGATGCTCAGACCACCATGTGGCACTGGGGATTGGAAACTGCTGCACTAGCTCTTGGTCCCTCAATGACTTGTTGTATGACTCAGGCAGGGGAATTTTCCATTTGGTGCTAAACATTTATGAAGTGGTGAAGCCTATAATACATATTTATTTATGCTATAGAGGATAAGAGGTCATTTACTTCTCCCATACATGTTCTTTTTTTGTTTGTTTTTTTGGGATCCACACACAATGGTACTCAGTATTCCTACGGGCTTTGAGCTCAGGAATGACTCCTGGTGGGCTTGGGGACCATCCAGGGTGCCAGGGATCAAACCTAGCTGGCTGCATGCAAGAAAAGCTCCATCATGACTCTACTTACACAGATTGTTTTCCTTTTTTAAGTACCTCCCCTTTCTAACTTTGCTAGATTTCAGCTCAAGATCCCAAAGTCCCAAACTCCATCTATCAACAGATGGATCCTCCACTGATCTAAGACTCATTTTCAAACTAAATAAATGTCACTTTCTGGGCTAGAACAGACCTTTTCCCCAAAGACTTTCCCATTTCAAATCTGCTCAGTATTGGCAAAACCAGGAAAGGAAAGGGCTTCAGAGCCAGCCTCATTCTCAGTAGCTGACACGATAGATTCTCCTTTTGCTATTTTGTAATATGTTTAAGGTAGCCGTCACAAACATAATCAGTGACCGTAGTCAAACACTACCCAACTTGAAACAACCATCTTTGACTTTTTCATTATAACATATATTAATGTAAGATATTTAATATTAATTAATTAAAATATTAATCCACTTCAATTTCCCATATATTATAATGGGAAAAGAAGTTAAGACACTTTGTGCCCCACCCAAAGTGGGTGATTAATAAATATTGGCAGGAATGAATGAATCATTTATTCTATGTTATGACTCTGAGATACCAGGACTATATTTCTACTTTCATGTCTGGCCCCTGGGCACCTTTTGGGTACATAGAACTGGATGGTTTTGGTCAGCTTCTTTTTTGAAGGACAGATGGGATCAATTCATCAATCACTCTAGACTCCATGGAGACTTTAGAGCTGCCTTTATCCTGATCATGGGTATTGTATGCCGTTTAAAATCCACCTGGCTATGAGCAGTAGGGTGCAGTGATAGACCCAGGTAGACCAGGAACTTGTCTGCCTGTTTTGCAGAATAGGGGCAATTTCTTTGTCACCTTTTGTTCCTGTGAGAGAACATGCTTTAAAGTAGAATCAGAATTGCAGGATGTTTTAAGTCTATGCTTTACTTTTTTTATTTCCTTATAATGAGAAAGTTTAAAATCTACAAGAAGTGTTCTACAGAAGTACTAATGATTTGTTTTCCTTAAAGATTCCAATTGCTCTGTTAGAAAATCACTAATGTGTCATTTTGATTTCCCCAAATGCCTTAATAAGCTCTTATCCTTCCTTTTCCTCCACCACCTCTTTGCTGGTGTCTGATGACTAAAATAGCTGGGTTTTCAGAAACATTTCTGAGCAGCTGGAAATGTAGGAGAGTACAATAAAAGGTTAAAAAAAAGAGCAACAAACAAACCCTTCCCTTAGCATGAGATGCATTTTCAGCTTATTAGAGAGCTGACTATTGTTCAAAGAGCTCCATGTTTAAGTGATGGCTTTGAGTGATTTTTTTAAAATAAAAAATATTGAGAGTCTTTTATCACTATCTGTCTTAATGCAGTTATTGATGAGTACTCTTGCCAAGAGCCATACAAAATCCTCCATGTGTTTTTTTCATCCCTCAATCTTACCCAGTAAAGAAAGAAAAGAAAAAAAAGACATCAAAGTGCAAGGTTCAGAATTTTAAGAATTGAGTCAACTAGAACTCTCTATTCTTTGAAGTCTCCAAAACCTCCTGCCTGCTTACTAAAAAAGACAGGCTAAGGGGGAAATGTTAAAAGCATAAGAAACAGATTAAAGTCTTTCCAGACTCATGATTCTCTGACAAATATGGATGGGAAAAATCTGGCTAGATAGTTCTAAACATCAGGGTAAATTAGCCAATAAGTAGATGATGCAATTTTATTCATTGTCGTGTTAAAAACTTGTCGTATTAATCCAAAACAGTGCATTTAGACGCAAGGAGAACAGAGAATAGAGAGGAGGCAAAGAGTCAACTTGCTGCCTTGAGCGTTCACTTATTTCCCAGGTCCTCCAAGGGGACCCATTTACTGTTGGATGAGTGTACATTTTTCTCAAACAAATCCACGACAAATTTGTTCAGTCCACTACAGGGATCAGTTAAGGAAAATAAGTTCTTGGTAAAAAAAAATGAAAAAAGTTGATCAACTTCAGAGACGAAAACTTGTGTTCCGTAGAAGGCAAGAAGGCAGAGCATTTGCCAGACACATCACCTCCACTTCCCCCAGCCTACCTGTGACACTTCTCTGGATGGACTGCAGTTTGCTTCACTTCCGGCCCCTCCCTATGTCAGCAGAAAGAGGGGGATAAGCAAATTCCCTGTTATGCCCTACAGTGCTTCCCAGAGAAGAAGCCCCATCCATGCACATGGGATGAGGCAGAGAGAACCAAAGCACAGCATTCCCGAGCCAACACCAGCGAGTACGAAGGCTAAAACCATGGGAGTGAGGATGAATGGAGCAGTTGTTCATGCAGTGCTCTGTGCTGAATGAAGGCCAATCATTGAAGTTCTGGTAGACTATTTCTAGTGGCAAATTGATCCGCGACTATTACAATTGTTCTGAAAAGCCCAGGAGACTACTGGGAACCGAGTCTCAACACTGACCAGATGTTTCCTGGGAACCTTCTACCACATGAAGGACAGACACTTAATCATTAAGTGTGAACAAAGATGGGTTGAAAAACACAAACCAGACTGAAATGAAAATAGGCATTATTTTATAGCTCTGTTGCAAACTATAGATTCTTATGACATGGGGACACTTTGCTTCAGAGATGGAACTGCGTTGTTGTTGAATCAGAGGGCATGATGCAATCTGGAAAGATCACCTAGATGAGCCTACCTGCACTCAGGGGGACGGCAGATAACTTTCCCTTGGTAAGTTAATGAGCCCAGAGGCACTAACATCTGAACAAAGATTTACAAACAACGCAAAGCTTACCTTCTCCACAGCAAATGTTCTGATCACATATTCTGCCAGTAGTTCTGTTTCTATTAGTGTGACTTTAATGTCTTTATATATCTCTGTGTCATCTGGCCAGTATTTGCAGCATTTGACCTTTAGAAAACACAAAGGAAATGAAGGGTTTAAAGTTTTTGTTTTCCGAGTTCCTTAAATGATGGAAGTCTGATGTAGCTGATAAAATCTGTATAAGAACTAAAATGGAGGTATACACACCTGGTATTTTTTAGATTAGCAATGCTTCCCACCTACCCCCCACCAGAATAAAATAAATTTAAGTTATAGTAGGAGTAAAATGGTATAAAGTTTACAAAAGTTAACAAATTATATTTATACCATAACCACTTATTTCCTGTTTATCACGACTCAGGGAATTGTGAAAAAAATAAGTTATAAAAAGTCAGGTTGCAACATTTTAGCTCCACTGAATATTAAGTTCATTCTAGTATCAGAAATAGACAACTATTATGAGGATTAAGCCAGATATCAGAAATAGCATAAAGAGCAGAGATTTTTTTTAATTTTCCTGATTCTTCTAAGTTCAAATGTGATTCTCCCAAGTTTTCTCCTGACACCAATGACCCCAGGTTCCCTCCAGCCCCTGGCCTGCCCCCTGCAGTCTGTCGCTAACAGGAGGGTATTTTACGTGGAAGACTGTTAGCCTTGGGCTCCTCAGAGAATTTAGTTTATTTTTCCCTTTGGTCCTATAGATCTTCTTGACATCTGCAAGAGCTTGGGCTGAGGGAAGGGCAAGGAGACCGGCAAGGCACTGAGCTGTCCCCAGGGCTCGCTGCCTCTTCTGTTCTTCCTGAACTCCAGCAGTTTTCTCCACTTCTTTTGCCACTCCTCCATGGATCAACTTCTGAAATTCTGATTTCCTTTGCGGGCTTTCCCCTTGGAGACCAGCCAGCTCCTCAATGACAATATATCTAGAAGACGTTGCTTAAAATTCTTTGTCCCTCATCAATTCTTGTCCTGCTCCTGATGTTGACTATTTCCCTAGTCACTTGCACAATATCTGGCTGCCCTTGAAACCAAACCAACTGTCAAGTCCAAGAGCTTCTTAGCAATAATTCTCAAGATACGTTTTCTCCCAATTTATTCCCACTGCCACTACCTGAGTTTAAGTTCTAGTGACTTCCTCTTTGGGTACCCTACTCAACACTTTCGAAGAATAATCCCCATGGCATTAACTTGCTCTGCTCAAGAAAGTTCTATTTCCAACTATTGCCCGTGAAATTAAATAAAAATTTAGTTTGGTCGGGTGTCTAAGGATCATTTTGTATTTGGCATTTTCAGACTTATCTTTGACTACTCTTCTATCAACATATATCTTGTGTTCAAAAGATAGGCTTGTTCTATACCTATGTAGACCCCAAAATCCAAATTTTGACTCAGTTCATTCTATTTAGAAGCTTCTCCCATCCATCTTCCAGATGAAAATTTGAATCATTCTTCAAAGTAAAGCTGGACACTCAATAACAAGTTTTATTTTGGGGTGATGGACAAACCTGAGAGTGGTCAGTGCTTACTCTTGGTTCTGAACTAAGAGTCACTTTTGGCAGTACTAAGGGGATCATATGTGGTGCTCAGGATTGAACCTGGGTTGGCCGTGTGCAAGGTAAACATCTTATTATCTCTCTCTCCCCCTCAACAACATGGGTTTGATAAGGAGGGCCAGCTAGATGTTAAATTCAGATTTTCCTTTTTATTTTTTTAATGTTTATATTTTATTATTACTACCATGAGATATACAATTACAAAGATGCTCATATTTGGGTTTTGGCCATACAGTGTTCCAGCACCCATCCCTCCACCAGTGCCCATTTCCCACAGCCAATGTCCTCAATTCCCTCCTCTCTCCCTAGCCTGCTTCTATGGCAGGTTCTTAATCTCTTCTCTCTCTCTCTCTCTCTCTCTCTCTCTCTCCCTTCTCTCCCTCTCTATCTCCTCTCTCTTCCTTCTCTTACACACATGGATTGCAATACATACATTTAGAGGTTATCATGTGTATCTTTTGCCTTATTAAATGCTCAGTTCTAGGCTGGTATTATCACTTTTGACAATTATTAACACATTGTTCCCTTCTCTGTCTTACCTAACCTCTGACTCCTACATGTTTGTGGTAGACTCCACCTTTGAGATTTTCCTAATCCTGGTATTGTTTAAGGATTAACTTGTACCACTCACTTGTATCACTTGTCTTCCCATTGTTCATCGATTTGCTCGAGCGGGCACCAGTAACATCTCCATACGTCCTGCCATGTGCTACTATAGCCCAAGGGCATCTGCTCGCTCCAGGCACACAAAGAGTCTCAAACCATTCCTTCAGGTCATGGGAATTGATACTGGTTTTTGGCATATCAAATATGACATGGGTAGCTTGCCAGGCTCTGCCATGCAGGTGGTATACTCTCAGCAGTAGGCTCTCATCTCGTGCATTTACTGATGAACTGCAACGGGGAGAGATCAGCTTTTCTCTTGGGTGGAGCTGGGTCCAGCTGTGGAGTCCGGATATTGACAATGGCGGCCCTCATGGTGTGGGAGTTCCTCTAGTTTCTCTACCATTAACCTCTAGGGTTAACAGTATTTCTCAAATGCCACACCTTTCAAACTTCCCTGCAGAGTTGTGAACTCTCTTTCTCTCTGTCTCTCTTTTTCTCTCTGTCTCTGTCTCTGTGTCTCTCTCTATCTCTCTGTCTGTCTGTCTCTCTCTGTGTCACCCCGTGATAAAATGTGCTGTTCTAGTTCAATACCTTTCTAACATTGCTTGGTATTTATTGCCTGCCAGCTTGTAAAGGGTATTGTATTATTGTAAAACCTGTAGCGCCAGGCATTGTTTCCAAACACACGAACTCTGCAATAACTGCATATGAAACTGACCTCCACTGGGTAAGTGTAGGCTAATGAAAAGGGGCTGTCCCATAGGATTCTGTGGGATTAAGGACAGAACCCGCATATGAGCCTATGCAGGACCAGGGTAAAAGAGAACAATTTCAGACTGGAAACATTTAGAAAGAGAAATATGGGCTGATATACCCTTCCCAGAATGCCAAGCGTCTCCGCAGGCCAATGTTTTAGGGCAATGTACGATTGATTGCTATCTTAGCTACTTCCTTATAAAAATTACTGGTTGTGCACAGAGTTGGCTTTCACGGTTCTAGCTAAGCCTTTACTAAGCAGGATGCGAGTCAGACAAGTCAGGCAGGGTGAAACAAAGATGGTTCCTGCCCTCCTGAAAATCTTCTGCTCTTTGGGAATTTCATTTTTCTCTCATGGGAACATTACTTGCAACTTTATAAAAATGTTAGATAAAACAAATATGTATGAAAGTAAGGATTATCTATTTTTTCAAAGATTTACATCATGGATACCTGGGCCTGATCTCAAATATTTCTGGCTGTCAGAGGCGTGAGCTGCCCGTGCATATTTGAGGAGCTGTCGGACTTGACAGTGGCCCTGCTTTCACTTTCAGAAAGTCTAAGTCCTTTTTTTTTCTTTTTTGGATCACACCCAGCAAGGTTACTCCTGGCTCTGCGCTCAGGAATTACTCTTGGTGGAGCTCGGGGACCATCTAGGATGCCAGGGATCAAACATGGATTGGCCGCGTTCAAGGCAAACGCCCCTAACCACTGTGCTATTGCTCCACCCCCAGCCCCAGAAAATCTAAGTACTTTCGCAGAAAGAAGTGGCAAAGATGGGGTGGTGGTCTCCTCTACCAGCGTATTTTGCAGGCACCTTTTTGTGACTTCAGTTCTGCCAACCGTGAGTAGCAGAGACATAAAATTACTGAGAGAGCATGCCAGTGCTCTTCCAAACAAAACAGTTCTTGATGAAAGGAACATACAATTAACAAGCTCTCTGTATTGCACCTTGACAAGAAAACAAACAAACAAAAAAACCCAAAATTGCATACTGCAACCTATTTTACCTATATAGCATATCAAACAAACTACCTTATTACAATGCAATCAATATAGGACTCACCTGTCTGTCATTGTATGGTCACTTATACTGTCAACCCCCACCCCAAATTTCCAGTAATGATGGTGGTTCCAGCTCTGACTATGTGAAGTGAGGTAAATGTAGCGCCTCTCTGCAACATGGCTCTGTCTCCCTTTTCTCTTGGGGATTTTATGGATGAAGCTCAGTTCTGCCCTCTCTGGCTGACTCCTGCTTGTGCCTGTGAACTCTGGGTGCGCCCTCCCTCGGCGGATGCAGCAGGGCGCCCCACAGTGGGCAGCAGGGAAGCAGCCACCAGGTCCGGGGTTGCCCCTGGTTTCTAACTCCAGCAGCTGCTTAGCATGACAGATGCGTTCGCTTTCTAGAGGGAGGCTGGTCACATCCCAGTCACCTCCGGATGCCGCAGTGGAGGCACAGGATGAGAAAGGAAGCCTGGGGGTTGCTTCCGCAGAGCAGGTCTGCGGGCTACACCTGCTCCGTGCAGGCGCAGCGCTGGGCGGGCCCAGAAGACGGGAATGAGCCTCTTTGATTCCCACCCTCTGCTCACCCCAGAATATCCCACAATGGTAGGCCACATCTGTTTTCAGCTCACTAAGAATCTTTCTAAATTGGGCTCCTCTTTACAATCTTCTTAACTGCTGGACTTGTGTCAAGTTATCATTTTTTTGAATCACAAACAAAACACAGAGAGTGGAGGTATGTTTGTTTCTCCCGGGATGCCTCCCACTCTGCATGCTGGGGGCCAGTGGCCACAGCTGCCTGCCGGCTTCTCAGAGCTGCTTAGACAGATTGATTTTTCAAAGTGGAAATAAGAAAGAAAAACTAAAGGAAGAAAAGAAAGGAAGAAAAGAATGTCATCTGTTGGCAGAAGGTAGATCTAAGGATATGCGTAGGAAGGTCTGATGGATACTGCCTGTTAACAGATACACAGGGTCTTCTGGCACACTGTCTCCCAATAGAGTTAGTATGTAGAATTCCCTAGTGAGACTGTTAATCAAGCTGCAGTTACACAGACAAGGCTATCCTAGGTCATTTTTCTGCACATTTCCTTGTTGGCTATAACTAGCCCAAGATGGAGTCTAATGGATGATGCTTGAAGTTAGGCAGAAAACAGGTTTTTCTTGTTCTTCTGTCTGACATGACCCTTGCCATCATGGGCTAGTGTGCAAGGCTGAATTAGCAACTGTAATGCATTCTTTTGTTCATCTCACCTTACCTAGATAGCACCCCCTGCAGGTTTTTGGTTCCTGGATGTCTCCTTCCTATTATTTCCTAAGTCCTATACAAAGAATGTGAAATGTCTTTGTAATGTAAACCATGCAAACTTAACTTTAAGCTGATCTGCCTTTTTGAGACGATTGGATATAAGAAATCTGGGGTCTCTCATGACATTCTTCAAAAAATTGACCAAACACTCCTGAAATTTGTATGGAACAATAAACCCCCACAGACTGCTAAAGCAATCCTCAGGAAAAAGAAGATGGGAGGCATCACCTTTCTCAACTTCAAACTGTACTACAAGGCAGTAGTAATTAAAACAGTGTGGTATTGGAATAAAAACAGACCTGTGGACCTATGGAATGGAATTGAGTATCCTGATACCCAACCTCAAACACATGATCATTTAATCTTTGATAAAGGTGCAAAGAGTCCAAAATGGAGTAAGGAAAGCCTCTTCAACAAGCGGTGTTGGGAAAACTGGGCAGCGACATGTGAAAAAAATGAATTTGGACCTCTAACACCATGCACAAAAATCAGATCAAAATGGATTAAAGATCTCAATATCAGACTTGAATCCATAAAGTACATTGAAGAAAATATAGGAAAAACCCTCCACGACACTGAAGCTAAAGGCATCTTCAAAGGTGAAACATCACTAACAAAGCAACTAGAAGAAAAGATAAACATATGGGACTACATGAAACTAAAAAGCTTCTTCACCTCAAAAGAAACAGTGATTAAGATAAAAAGACAGTCCACAGAATGGGAAAGAATATTCACCCAATATCCATCTGATAAGGGGGTTAATATCCAGGATATATCAGGCACTGGTAAATTTACAAGAAGAAAACAAACAACCCCATCAAAAAATGAGGAGAAGAAATGAACAGAAACGTCAACAAGGAAGAATTTGAATGGCCAAAAAACATATGAAAAAATGCTCATCATCACTAATCATCAAAGAGATGCAAATCAAAACAACAATGAGATATCATTTTACACCACAGAGACTGGCACATATTC
The DNA here is from genome assembly GCA_021461705.1 of Cryptotis parvus. NCBI lineage: Eukaryota > Metazoa > Chordata > Mammalia > Eulipotyphla > Soricidae > Cryptotis > Cryptotis parvus. The sequence goes on from JAJIBD010002000.1 coordinate 40,983, forward strand.
AAAAGAGCAAGAACAACAAGTGCTGGCATGGATGTGGGGAAAAGGGGACACTCATCCATTGTTGGTGGGAATGCCGGCTGGTACAGCCTTTCTGGAAAACAATATGGACATTCCTCCAAAGACTAGAAATTGAACTCCCATTCAACCCAGCCATACCACTCCTGGGAATCTACTCTGGGAAGCCAAAAATACGCAGTGGAAACACCATACCTACTTTTATGTTCATAGCAGCATTATTCACAATAGCCAGAATCTGGAAACAACCAGAGTGCCCGAGAATCGATGACTGGATAAAGAAGCTTTGGTACATCTACACAATGGAATACTATGCAGCTGTTAGGAAAAATGAAGTTATAAAATTTGCCTATAAATGGATGGACATGGAGAAGATTATGTTGATTGAAATTAGCCAGAAGGACAGATACAGAATGACTTTATTTATTTGCATGACATAAATATACATGTACATATTATGATACCAATATCCAAGGTCAAGTGAAACATGTATCAGGAGGTTTTGTCAAAGGTGGAAATAATCACAGATGTGTGGGAGTCAGAGACTAGGTAAGAAAGAAAATGGAACAGTGTGCTAAACAGTTGTCGAAAGTACTAATACCAACCTAGAATTGAGCATTAAATACTGACAAAAGATACACATGACAACCCACAACCCTTTAATGTATGTTCTGTAATCTGCAATCTGGAAGGGAAGGAAAAGAGAAAGAGATAAAGGGAAAGAAATAAAGAACCTGCCATGGAGGTGGGCTGGGGAGGGGGAGGGAACCGGGGACATTGGTGGTGGGAGATGGGCACTGGTGGAAGGATGGGTGCTGGAACACTGTATGACCAAAACCCAAATATGAACATCATTGTAATTGTATATTTCACGGTGGTATAATAAATTACTTATGAAAAATAAAAAAAGAAAGCTGGGGTCTTTGTGGAGGTGGTCAGTCAGCTGCCAAGATGAGAGTTGCTGCCCCTCCAGCTGGTGATCATTAAAAATATCGTGTTCCAGGAGTCTCTCTCTCTGCACCTTCGACCCGACAGGACATTCCTGCTTCAGTCATCACCATGATTTACACTACTGTGTACGGCTCAGAAACTCAGCTATGCGCACTGTCACTGTATATCAGCATCCCTCCATCACTGTGTCAAGGTCCCCTCTTCAGACACCCCCATCATCGCATTTAGCAGAGTCAGTTGTCCAGACAGAATCTCAGAGACTGTTCCTGCTGGCCATTGTTAAGCCCATCGCCAGGCATGTCTGTGCTCCACAGCTGAGGCGTCACTGGGCCTTTGTCCCCCTTCCTCTGACTCACTTCGCTCAGCTTGACTCCTGCCAGTTCCACCAAGCTGCAGGCAGCGGTGTTGAGGCTGGTGGTTGGGGACACCTGCGGCTGCCCAGGAAGCTCAGCACCATATGCTCATCCCTGCTGACTCTGTGCTAAGCGCCGCTGCTGCTCCCTGCATCTTCCGGGAGGGCTGTGGCTCCCGCACATCTCAATCATCTCCTCCCTGGGCCCGGAGCCCAGCCGCCATCACGTCCTCCCTGTGTCCCAATCAGGGCACTACTGCTGGCCTGCCTCAGCAGTGTGGGGCTAGTAGGAGGGTGCTGTTAACTTTACAATTCACAAGAACGAAGCAGCTTAGAAGGCGAATACTCTGGACTATCTGCCTCCCGGAAAACAAAATTTCTAATTTTTTTTTCCCTTTTTTTGGGGGAGCAGGGTCAAACCCTGCAGTGTTCAAGGATTCCTGATTCTGCACTCAGGGATTACTCTTGGTAAGGCTCAGACCATATGGGATGCCAGGGATTGAAGGATTGAATCCTGATGACTGTATGCAAGGTGAGTGCCCTACCACTGTGCTATCACTCCGGCCTGCTACATGGGTTATTTATAACCTGCAGCCCAGGCGCTTCTCAGGTACAGTGATCAATGCTTCTGGTTGGGGACAGAGCTCCTGGGCTGACCAGGCTTGCTTTTAGCTGCAGGTGGCCTGCATCTGGAGCAAGGATTCCCAGATTTCGGCTGGTTCCACACAGCTTCAGAGTGTATTTGAACCAGCTGGAGAAAACACCCACAGCGTCTGACTCCAAACGTGGGTTCCCGAACCCTATACAAGTTTCTGTGGGAGACTCCTGGCTTGTGGTTCACTCTGTGAATAGCACGCTCATTAAGGTGATACGTGCTGGGCAAGTCACTCACATTTGTTCATCTTTACCAGGGGGATGAGTTTCATTCCCATGTTAGAGGCGTCTAAGATTAAATTCGAGCTGCCAAGTTTGCCTTTATGTTAAAATCAATGGGGTAAAGGAAGTGCATTCAATTCTGAAGTCCAGGCCACCCTCCAGAGCTCCTAACCTGAGTCCTGGGATGCGGAGCTCCCTGGAGCAAGCATCAGGCTTAAAAGCTGATGCCTTGCCAGGGTGAAGCCATGAGTTCGATACCAGGTGCCACCCAGGTGAGCTGAGTAAGGTCCTAGCAGTTCTGCTATCCTTTGACTGCTATGAGTGTGACCCTCTCCCATCCACAGCCTGGTACATGCCCGCACCATGGCCTGGCGTGCCCTGTGAGCATGTATGCAGGTCTGAGTGGGGATTAGGAGTCGTGAGTGAGTAGCCAGGCAGCCCTTTCTCTCAGGAGTGTGGTTTGAGTCCCTACAGGAGTCAGGAAAGGAGTATGCGATATGTGAGGAGATTCCTATCAAATAGAGCTGTGAGAAATCTTGGAGACAGTTTCCAAGCACTCATTTTCAAGATCATTACAGCTGCCATACAAGCCTTTCATGCCTGGCGCCTGCAGTCTTGCATCACTGCTTCTTACAAAGGGCCTTAGTCACTCAGGGGCCACTTGGGGGCCTCAGAGAACAGAGGTCATCTGGAGCTTTCTTCCTTCCATTTCCTTGCCTCTGAAAACAGGAGACAAAGGGCAGGCGCAGGGGTCAACATGGGGCAATGACTTGCTCTAGGTAATACGTTAGTATGCGGGGAGCGAGACTTCTGCTTCTCATGGAGAGGATGGAATTCCAGGTGCTCTAATCGTCCCTGCCAAGGCTGGCTGCAGGAAGAGATGCCAAGTGAGAAGGCTTGCAATGACTACAGCAACCAGGTTCTTGGGGAGAAGGAGGAAGAGCAGTAATGGTTCCCAACTAATTTCTCATTATTGTCCCTAAACTCCTTCCCTCCCTCCCTTTTCCTCTTCCTTATTTTTTCTATAGTTTTGGGCCATAGAAACCACTGTCAGTCACCGTAGAATAGAACAATATATTGCCACATATTGCAAAGATTATTTTGAAGAAGGAGTTTCGGCAAGAGAGACTACATTTATTTACATGACATATATATATATATGTATGTATGTGTGTATGTATACATATTATGATACCAATTTCCAAGATCAGGCGAAATGTGGATCAGAAGGTCTTGTCAAAGGTGGAAAGGTGGAAATCTTGACAAATGTGTGGGAGTCAGAGGTTAGGTAAGACAGAGAAGGGAACAGTGTGCTAATAATTGTTCAAAGTGCTATAAACATGATAACCTCGAAGTGTATGTATTACAATCCACAACATGTAAGAGAAGGAAAAAGAAAGAGAGAGAGAAAGAGAGAAAAGAGATAAAGAACCTGCCATAGAGGCAGGCTAGGGGAGGGCAGAGGAAAGTGGGGACACTGGTGGTGGGAAATGGGCACTGGTGGAGGGATGGGTGCTGAAACACTGTATGGCTGAAACCCAAACATGAGCGTCTTTGTAATTGTTTATCTCATGGTGGCATAATAAAATATTAAAAAAAAGAGATACTTTTAGTAGTTAAAGCACATTTTTAAAGCTCCACTATTTGGGTCTTATTTACTGACTTGTGAGAACTTAGGCCTAGCACCCTGTTGCTCCATTTTTTGGTTTTTGTTTTTTGGGTTACTCACTCAATGGTGCTCATGGGTTACTCCCGGTTGGGCACTCAGGTATTGCTCCACATGGTGCTTGGGGGGCCATACGGGGTGCTGGGGATCGAGCCTGGGTGGTCTGTGGGTAAGACAAGCACCTTATCGAGTCATTGGACTGTCACTCCAACCCTTGTGGCTCTGGTAACAATGTGTGGCAAGGGATTAATAACAGAGGGGTCTGGAGCAACTTCACACGCTTGTTCATGGGTACATCTGCAGTTGCTCTGCAAGGCTGTCGGATCTACGTCTCCACTAGTTCCATTTCCAGGGTGTGGGGGAATGGCTGTGTGTGAATGGCTGAGCACCAGGGAGGGGAGCTGTAGCAGTGACTTTTCAGGGAGGTATGTCTGTCACCAGCTTCTGTGACATCCTGATACCTACATTAGCAAGACTGGGTGATCACCAACCGATACACGTCAGGGACCCCAGAGCAAACATCACCTTTCTGCCTTACAGACCTGGAAACATGCTTGAAAACACTATGCATGAGTATGCATACACACACACACACACACACACATGCACACACACATTCTTCTAGGTCGGGGAATCATTTTATTTATAGAAACTACTGATAAAGCTTTCTCCAAACTCTTTTAAAAACTAACATTTAATTTCAAATAGAAAATCATTATATTTTACACCTGAAAGTAATATTATGCTATATGTCTAATGATACTGCAATTTTTAAGAAGCAAAAAAAAAAAAACCTTCCAAAGTCAATTCTATCAAAATAAAAGTACTTAGGGAAATACTATTTAAAAGTAATAGGATGAACATAGAAATAACAGAACAAAAAAGAATTACTCTACCAAAATTAAACAGACTAGCAAGCTCAGCAAAAAGCAAAAACAACACACACCTTGGATTCTGAACACACAGAGTGCCATCATGGAAGAGAAGCTGCTGGGAGCACTTCTCTTAGTTTAGCTGTGCTTGCTTTTGCCATGTGCTCTGTGCACGTTACATAATCGGTTCTGCTCCTAGGCTTCCTTATTTGTAAAAAATCAAGGCGATGTGACTGTTAGGGTATTCTGACCCAGAGAATGATCTGACAGCATGGCTAGACAAACTCTTCAGAGAACACAGAGTACAGTGGACAGGACTGTGGTTCTGAAGTTGCAATTCTGGGCCTGATATTTATGAGCTACAGGACCTCTGAAGGTTTCTGTTTCTCATCAAGAGAATGCAGATTAGAGCAACGCTTACATCAGAGACACCTGCTGCCTCGGGAAGCACATGGAACATGTCTTCTAAGCGTCAGTGGTGACTGTTCATTGGTGCTGTCTTACCATTGTGTACAGCAAGGAAATTGTTCACGAAACGGAGAACAGAGAACAGAATAAAGCTCTATGACTTCTATGGATTACTTTAGGGCCAATTCCAGGATTAGGTAGACAATGAACTTTAATGTAAAAAAACACTATTATGGGTTCAATTCCTTGTGTTAGGCTAAGGCATACACTTGTCCCAATTCATCTCTGGGGGTATAAATTGCCTTAGGAGTTCAGGAAGCAAGGAGAGTTCTAAAAGTCACTGGCCTCCCGGGTCTTAGCCTTTCTCTTCCCTGCATCACTATAGGGTTGCAAGCAGAGGAAAAAAGACAGGATGCGACTAGATGACCTGCCCAGGTCTCACCTGAGCCTCAAATAGCATTAAGATATGGGATCCAATTGGTTGAACGGTAAGAATCCTACAAGATCCTTCTGGAATTTGAGGTATTGATCCTATAATGTCAGAAAAGTACCCATCATCTGTTTTTATAGAACAACAAATTATCTGCTTATCTGGGAGTTTAAAGAGTAAAGCTCCATTTCTATTTCAAAACAGATAGTCTGAAGTTGGAAGAGGCATATGTAATGTGGAGTTTTGAAATACTTATTTTCCTTCTTTGGGGATGTTTGGTTGGGTCACACCTGGTAGTGCTCAGGCCATACTCTGTGCTCAGGGATCACTCCGGGTGGTTCTCTGGGGGACCATATAGGGTGTTGGGGGGGATCAGAATCGGGTCAGCCATGTTCAAAGCTAGAGCCTTCAGCCATGTACTATCTCCCTGGTTCCTGCCCTTTTTCTTTCCATGCTGCCTTCTGCAGACAATATCCATACTTTGTCCTTAGACTCCAGTCTTTCCCATTACTATTCCAATCCTTCCAGTAATTCCTAGATAGTAATCCAGTGAAATCCCTGACAGTTAACTCATCTGTGTTAGATGACTATTTCTTTAATCCAGAAACATCTCCCGAGTGTCAAATAGTTTTGTGGGGGTTTATGCTACACTGATCAGTGCTTGATGACAACTCTCGGCTTAGTATCTATGGTCACTTTCTCGTGGTGCTCTGGGAACCCTCTGGTACCATGGTACTGGGGATTAAACTAGGGCTGGTGGAAACCATTATACACAGGTATACTTCCTGAACCTGAGATTTATAGGCTAACACAACTAGCAACTCTGTGTTAAGGCTGTTCTTTGATTGGATTCTATATCAGAGTTGTCTAGAGCTGTCTCACACTCTCTTTACTAGAAACTTAGTACTGAAAACATGGGGCATAAGCCAAAAGGTAGAGTGCTTGCTCTGCATGTAGCTGGCTGGGATTTGACCCCCAGCACCACATAAGGTCCCCTGAGCCCTTCCAGAAGTGATCCCTGAGTGTTGAGCCAGCAAAATGGGGTGTAAGATGTTGTCTACCTCTGGTCTGAAATAATGGCAAATGCTTTCAGCGAAAAAGTCCCAAGATAGTGAAATCAGGTTGTCTATTAGCTTACTAAATTGTCCCTAACCAAGAAATAGTAAAATGAATGATCCGGAAGTGATGTCATTTGGTGACTCTGAAAGAAAATTTATCTTATTTATATAAGATAATAAAACTCCAGACCAAATAATTTTGCAATCTCCGGGGAGGTCTCTCAGCATTTGCTCATTATTGACTAAGTCAGGTCACCCCTAACCCTTCAGGGAAAGGCAAAGCAAGGCATGAGAAGATGAAGCCAGCAGATTCTGAAAGTAGAGAAAAGAAAAGTCTATATTCAAGAAAGGGCCTTGTTTCCTATTTTTCAAGGCATTCATGGTATTTCAAGGTTTTTCATGGTATACAAGGATAGAAAAGACCTGCATTGTACAAAGTCGGGGAACCTGAATTTTTTAGTGCTTCAGTGCCAAGCACCAAGGAAGAGGACAATCAGAGTTCTGAGTCCACTTCTTAGTACGTTTGATTCACAGCCAAGGAAATAAAGCTGCGTGCTATCCCTGCAGGCACAAATATGACCGGCCCTCCTATAATCCAAGCTTGCAAGTCTGGATGCACTCGTTTCTGGTGCGTCTGTCCATCTGATACATACTGGGGCCGCCACTCTCTTAAGCACTTTAGAAACACTAAGGCAGGTGACCACCTTCATGCACCCAGGACAACAGATAAAGTTGGAGGTCACAGAAAGAGGAAGCAGACTCCACGGCCAGCGTAGGGAAATGGTGAATATACAGGAAACCCACACAGAAGAAAAGACAGAGCCGGACAATGATGGCAAATCTGCAAAGAGGGGCAAGGTTTGACAATGGCAACCATAAAAGCAGATGCCTTGGCACCCTCATCTCCTTGGAGTTGGCTGGAAACTGTCAAATATCTGCACCCAACCCTGAGTGGCCGGGATGCATGTTCTGAGACCTGCAAACTAGCTTTGAGCATGCCATATCCTGCCACAGTCCCAGTGTTAGAGATGGCTGACAGGATAGATTCAAATGACTTAGCACACATGAAGAATCATTTCTTAAGCCTCATTTAGAATTTACTGATATCTGAGTGAATAAAAATGATTGCCTTTTTTTGGTACATAATGAATTAGGCAAAAATGCCAAGGACTTAACACAAAAGCTAATTAGGGTAAATGCAGATATATTTCTATCATATTAAACAGTGCTTGGGTGAACTTTACTCAGCCCATAAAAAACATTACATATACATATGTGTGGCTTTAGAGTTTGGTCTGTTCTCCCAATGAAAAGAAAATCAGGGGAAAGAGAGCAGTAACAGAGTTTCCCTTCTATGAAATCAGTTGTTTTGCATTTCCTTATAGAGTCCTTCAAGAGTATTGACAGCAGACTCTGTCATACCCTCTATGTGTCTTGCACATTTTTTTGCTAAAAGGTCAGTGATCTAGGAGGGCGGGTAAAACGGTTCTCAGAGTTGTTGTGTTCCGTCAACACAATTGCATGCCACACATTGATAACTGGGCTGTGAACATTTTGAAGGTGAAGAATTCACTTCCTGTTCCTCCGGTGTGCACCTAAGACCTGTGACAAGTCACTGGATACAGCTGCCTGTGGGCAGGAAGAGCCACAGGGAAGGAATAGACATGGGAACTATACATGGCATTGATTCTGTCCTGCCTAAAGAAATCCATTAATTTATGGCATTAATTCCTGCAGAACTCAGGAAAATTGACCCATGGTCTGCTTTTAGAACAAATAGATGCTGGCTGTTCCTGGTGAGGCCCAAAGAATTCTTTTTACAAAATATTTTTTATCATACTGCCATGAGATATATAATCACAAAAATGTTCGAAACATTCTTGAAACAAAAAAACATGAAAAGCATGAGCAAGGGAATGTATGTAGTACATGTATGCATGAATCTGAGGTGTGTTTGTGTGTCTATGATGAATACATTTGGGAAAAACATTTGATCAGGCACAGGGAGCATGGAAATTGTAAGAGATCTCGTCTGGTTGTCTATGGTAAGCAAATATGAGGGACGGAAAGGGCTAACTTAATGAAATGCTTAGAACACAATCTCATATTATGCATTGATTTTCCGCAACACTATCTGAATAAGTTGACAGCAGTTGGCAGTAGTAGTACAGAAATAAATTTATATATCTTTATCATCCTTAAACCCTAAAGTTCAGTAATTACCTTAAAATACTTATTAAATTAAAAAGGGTTGAGAAATAAAATTATGTAGTCTTTTCCTTTGCTTTATTTTGAGACTCTGTTTTCTTTGTTTCACATTTTTCAAAATCAACCAATTGTGAACAAAGTGTTTCCTAATTAATCTGTTTTATACTTGTATCTGTTTTTGCCTTTCTTTATATCATGGTTTACCTTTCAACTAAACAGATTTGCTATCCAAACTGGATTAAGGGACATTAAGCACCAAATGTTTTGCTATTGATTTGGGAGGGGGAGTAAAATAACTCTGAGCACATAAACCCACTCTCATCAGATGCAAAAGTCACATTTACAGAGAACACCATGTATGTAGGGATATCTTAGTCAAATGATTACTAAGTTCCCATTAAAAGTAAGAAACCCTGGTCTTCCTCTCCAAGGACGCCTTCCTACTGCATGCAGGACACAGATGTGGTCCTAGTTCTCACTGGTTAAGTGAATAAAAGTGCACTAGAAAGATAAGAGTGCTGCACACATCCAAACTAGCAAGAACAACCAGTGCTGGCCTGGATGCAGAGAGAAAGGTGGGAATGATGACTGGTCCAGCCTTTGTGGAAACAATATGGACATTCCTCTCAAAACTGGATATGGAGCTCCCATTTGACACAGCAATAGCACTCCTCGGAATATACCCTGGGGACTCAAAAACACATAACAGAAACACCATCTGCACCTCTACAGTTATTGCAGCAATGTTCACAATAGCTAGAATATGAAAACAACCTGAATGCCCAAGAACAGAAGACTGGGTAAAGAAACTGTGGTACATCTAAACAGTGGAATACTATGTAACTGTCAGAAAAATGAACTCATGAAATTTTCCTACATATGGATGGACATGGAGATTATCATGCCTAGTGAAATCGGTCAGAAGGAAAAGGACAGATATAGAATAACTGTATTCATTTGTGGAATATAAATATATACCAGTGTTCTACTAATTGTTGGAAATGACAACACCAGTCTAGAACTGAGCATTGAATGTAGGCAACGGATATACATGATGACCCCTAAGTATATGTATGGCAACCACAATGTGTAAGAGAAGGGAGAGAGAATGAGAGAGAGAGAGAGAGAGAAAGAGAAGAAAAGTGCATGCTCTATATATAGAGAGGCAGGCTAAGGGTAAGGGGAGGGCATCTGGGGACATTGGTGGTGGGAAAGCGGGAACTGGTGGAGGTATGGGTGCTGCAATATTGTATAACTGAGACCTAATAATAAACAGCTTTGTAAACATGTATCTCTATAATAAAAAAAGACAACAGTGCTGGACTGTACCAGCTGACAGAACAGTGGATTATTAAGTTTGAGATGTTTTGAAAAGAATATATCCTCAACATGGTAGTTTACTGTAGTCATATTAGATCATTTTCCAAAAGTCTCTAAATTGTAGACTGAGCATCTTTTATGATCTGCATAAATTAAATATAGGTAATTGACAGAATTCATTTCCTCAGCACCTTGCCACACACTGCAATATTCTACTGCAGATGGTCTACAAAGTTCATGTAATGGAAATAGGAGAGTATGGTTCTTTCCCGAGGAAGCCAGTGTGATATGTGACTGAATGACCCCTTTTGAAATTCCAGAGGGTTCTTCTCCTGTTGGTGTTTAGGGTGGGTAGGGAAAGCAGAAGGAGTGGCAGGTGCCATGCAGATGAAGACAGCTCTGCCCTGGGCCAAGAGGTTTGAATGACAATAGACTGAGAACTGTATCTTCCTATCAACACTGTCTCTTAGGGTACATTTGGCCAACTTCCCTTCATTTCAGAGCCGGTAAACTCAAGCTCCAAGGCAAGAAGCGAGTGGTTTGGAGGTGTCTTAAGAATTTCTGGGGGTGGGGGTGGGGAGGATGCTACTGAAGTAGACCCTGACAGTAGCCATCTGGGAGCTGAGGATGTCAGTTATGAAGACACAAAAAATACATTCCTGTGTGTGTGTACTTAAGAATTAGCTGATGCTCACATCCCATGGTGGCCACCATTTAACCAATGACCCAGCTTCATGGCTTCCTGACTAATCTCAGAGATGCACACCAAGCCGCCACCTAGGTGTTATGGTTCATCACATATATTTCGCTGTTACCATATTTTATGGCATGCCAAGTGAATCATAAATAGATTTATCTCTTTTGGTAGTAGGGGTAGGGTAAATACTGGCTGAAAAGGGATTGACTAGAGGACCTATTTTGGAGTTAATTTTTGAAGGTGTCAAACTGGGCTCTAGGGTTGCTTTTCTAATTTTTTATACATGAAAACTAAGATATTTGTGTAGAGAAAATTTCAACAATTCAATAGGACAGCAACAGAATGTACTAGCATTACTCAGTACCTCCTTCCAGGGTGCTTTGCTGGGGTTAGTGAACTGAGGCGTGGAAGTGCCTGGAAGTCAATTGTCTCAGGTCACAGAGCCAAATTCCACTTTTAACCCCTAGATTTGTGTTAAAATTATGGACAACTTGAATCCAGCACATTAATATAGTAGCTGAAATGGTTGCTGTGGGTCAAAAAGAGAGTAAAGTTTGTATAATGAGTATAAATTGGTAACAGGCAAAGACCACAATTGCATAGGACAGAAAAGAACAATCTTAGAAGTGCAGTTCATTGAAAGTATCTCTGAAGAATAATAGTGAAAGTGCTAATTAGAAATTTTCAGTGATGTCTATAAAAAGTACTTGATTTTTTTTGGTTCATGAATCTGATGTTTTGGAACAACTTGAGAGTAGTAGCAGTATTTTACATTGTTAGTCTTTATCTAAGTTATTGTTTCGATGAGGCAACAACTCCACATTTATAAAGCGGCAACCTGGCCTCTCTCTTGCTTCTTTCATTGATTCTGGATTTGGCTTTGAAAGAAAAACTTATGTCCGTGTGGAATGCATCAAGGAGAAGGAAACCATAATATACTCGCCTTGCATGTAAATTAGAGAGTTTATTCTGACATCTAGCTTTCATCTTCACTTTTTTCTTCCATTACTTTGTTTGTTTTGGGGCTATGCCTGACTTTGTTCAGGGCTCACCCCTGCACGCAGGATTCATCCAGGCATGCACTGAGAACTACATTGGGGTGCTATAGATCAAACTTAGGTCTTCTGTGTGCAAGGCAAGCACCTACCTGCTGTAGCACCTCTCTAGTGCCACAGTGAAAAATGCGGCGAGAACTATATCCAGGTCAGCCTCTTTGGGAGGATCACTATCTTGAAAACATGTATTTAGAAGGTTCCTCTCATCCTGTATATTCACAGTGGCATAACATCTCTGCTCCCCACTTCTCTTGGCTCCAAAACACTTTATCACCTGTTATCAGAACTATTCACAGCAACTCAACATTAATTTTCCTAAATGACTATAAGGCCTCATTTGGATGTTTAATAAACAGCCACATTCTAATGAGGTCTTCATAAAACTTACTAAATATGCTTCAAAATCATTAGCTTAAATTACCGGTGCAAAATCTCCTTTGGGAGTCCTGCAGATTTGGTTATAAGACTTTTGGCAGCCGAATTAGTACAACAACATAAGAGTGTTTCGAATCTGCGCACAAACGGTGTAAATGGGAATGCCTGGGAAACAGGCGACTAGATAAAAAGCTAAATGTCCCTCAGGTGGGTTCATTAAAGAGCGAAAACAATCACAGCACATTCCAGTGCAATTTAAATGCCAGGTGTGCAGCTGAAGGCAGGTGCCAGAAAAAACCAACTAGGGTCTCCTCCTCCGAAAACACATGGGCTGAAAGGGGATGCACAGTGGCGACAAGGAAGTCATATAATGACAGGTCCTGGCAGATGTAGTGGGACCCTCCTGGAGGGAAGTGCAGCCTCTAAGTCTAAGGCACCAGGTGCTTCGACAGAGCCTGCTTCCCAGCGGCTCCAACATGGGCAATTATAGCTGCCTAATGCAGAGTGCTCCAGGGCAAAAATCAGGGGAAGAGGGTTCCCAGCTCTGACTTAATGAGTCGGCTGCAAGTCTGTGTAAACAAACAGCCATCCGCCTTGCTCATGCCTAATTCATGAAGGACACACCATGTGCGGCAAACATGTTAAGTAGGTAGTTGTTGCCTTTAAAAACCATGTCATTTTGATTTCTTGGGTGGTTTGCTGCTGCTGTTTATAAGCATGAAAAACGGGGAAGTTGTCTCCGGATAAATATGCAGGATTAACAATGGGGAACTGCTTAGAACAAGGTTAGCACCTTTCCCCCAAGGCAATAGGACCTCCTGTCAAAACCCCTAAATCATGCCAGACATTTCAGGGACAGATGCCGTGGAATTCATTACTAATTGAAGACTGAGCCAGCCCAGGGCCTGATGGTCAGGAGCTTGGGCTCTTCCCAGCTCACCACAGCCCCACAGAGCTGGGAAGAATATGCTGAGTGTTTCAATTTTGTTTTCGGATAAGCTTACCACACCTGAAAGGACTGACTGACTTAAACCAGAGAACAAACCCGAGACCTACTCATTCTTTCCTCTTTAGCTGCACAGTTGAATATTCAAGTTTGCTTGTCAAAGCAAGTTTCCATTGTAGAAATCAACAGGGCATCCTGTGTGGGAAGGATCCGAGGACAAGGATGGAAGTTCGACCCATCATAGCTTTTGGGTTTTCCCAGCTCCAGTAACTGCAAATAAAGCTTGGCTCTTTGCAAACTGCGACATGTCCAAAAAGACTTCCTCCCTCCCTTTTTTTTCTTTCCCTTCCTCGTACTTCACAGAGAATCTTCGTTAGATCCTTTGGTCAAAGACTATGCTATCCCCTTTTTCTTTGAATACAGGTTTATATATGAAAATCACTTGTTTCTTAAGTTATGAATCTAAGATGACATACTTTGAGTTAAATTAATAAAAAGCAAATGTGTACCATTAGTTTAAATACTTAGCCCCTAGAGGTGTTGTAGGTATGGCTGAGGTGCTCTACTGTGTAGGTAGGTGGCAGACAGTAGACAGGCTGGTCTACACCCGGGCTCTGCCCTGGGACCCTGGATGGTTGATGGTCTGACATAGAAAAAGACTGAGCCCCTGGGATGAATCCAGAGCCACGGCAGAGCCTGGCAAACTACCTGTGGTGTATTCGATATGCCAAACACAGTAACAATAATGGACCTCATTCCCAATGAATGGAGACGTTACTGGCGCCCACTTGAGCAAATCAATGAACAATGGGAAGACAAGTGACAAGTCCAGTCATATTTTTAAAAGTAATTTTTAAACTGACCCTGGATACAAATATTGAAACTCTGAGGTAGTAAATGAGCTTCTAGGCCCACCCAACTGTTCTGAGAGGAGCCTCTTGGGGTCTCTTTCATCATCTGATGCAGTTGTTTATGAGGTGAGTGAACAATTCAGAATCGTATACACTTTTCAGGGGAAGAAACCCGGCTGAAATTGTCTGTGTAGCTGTGTCCTCCTTTATCTAGACTGTGCTCATTGCTCTCTGACAAAAAAGCTGGAAAGATTATCATATATTTATTTCAATGGGTGTTCACCAAGAGCCAGGCACAAGACCCAGAAAGAGAAATCAAAATGCTTAAGACGGTTTCTTTTACAGGGTTTCCTTTCATTTCTGGTGGAGCCGCATGGTCATTTCTTCACTAGTCAAAGAAAATGCTTTTATAACAAAAAAGAGGCGAAAAAATTTAAAAAAATGCTGATTATAGATACCACCGTGGGTCTCAGATGTGTTGGTGGAAAAATAAGGACCATAACAGTGTCTCCTAAAATGGGTGCTGAGAAACTGGAACAACTGGGAAGTGGTGGTGATAGTCTTGGGTAGAAATGGTTAAGCCAGAGTTCTGGGTACAATTGGATGTCATCTTTGATTTCTGATTGCTACATACAGATGCTGTCTTTTTTGTTTTTTGGCAGGGGACCATACTCGGTGATACTCAGGGGGTTACTCTTGGGTCTGCAATCAAGAGTCACTACTGGTTGTGCTTTAGGACCATATAGGATGTCGGAGATTGAATCTGGGTTGGCCAGGTGCAAGGCAAGCACCCTACCCATTGTACTATCTCTATGGCCCCAAGATAGTAGATTTCCAGGGGAGTAGTGCAGAGTTATAATATTTCCTGAAACATGGTCAGCAGATAAATAAATTTGGGAAATTCTGGGATATAATAATACCTGTATTTATTCAGTTCTCCAGGTGGGTCACTGTATCACTGTATCACTGTCTTCCTGTTCATCATCGATTGGCTTGAGTGGGCACCAGTAACATCTCCAAATGTCCTGTCTCATGCTAGTAGAGCCCAAGGGCTTCTGCTTGCTCCAGGAACATAAAGAGTCTCAATCAATTCCATCAGGTCATGGGAATGAGGTATATAATTGTTACTGGTATTTGGCATATCAAATACGACATGGGTAGCTTGCCAGGCTCTGCCTTGCAGGTGGCATACTCTTGTAGTCACCTTTGATATCCAGCATTTATTGATGAAAAACATAGTGCCTGAAACTGTGGTATATCAGGAAGCCCAAAGAGTTCCAAACAAAATAAATGCCCCACTCCCAGCAACACACTGTAATTCAAACTGAGAGAACCAAAATGATGAGCTAGAGAGAGCACAGTGGGGATGGCATTCATCTTGCATGCAGCCCACCTGGGTTTAATCCTCAGCATTCCATGTGATCCCCCAAGCACTGCCAGAATGAATTCCTGAGTGTAGAGCCAGGAGCAACTCCTGAGCATCTCCGGCGTGCACCCCACGCCAACCCCCCCAAATTATAAGAAACAAGAAGATGAACTCCTAGGGCCAGAGTAATAATACAGTGGGGAGGACATTTGTCTTGCATGTGGCCAACCTTGGTTCAATCCCCAGCATCCCATATGGTCCCCAAAGTACCGCCAGTACCACCAGGTGGGTCAGAACTTTCTATAACCACCGGACATGCAGAATCTGACTGAATCTTATACGAACTCTAGGAAGCAGTTGCTCACATTCCCGGCCCCAAATGGGAGACTAAGACCTCTTTCAAGGAGTGCAGGGGCCAGGCCAGCAGCCATTAGGCCCTGGGTCAGCTCCATGCTCTTACTGTTTCCTAGCAGAAAGGAAACCAAGCACTACAAAGGGCTTCTATGCTTTTAATACATAAGACATTGCTTTGTGAGAGTTTATAACAATTTACATAATGGTACCAAAGCATTTCCCCTCTTGTCACTTATATTCTTTATAATATAAAGACTATATTATTCTTAATATTTCACATTTTCGTTTGGTCCAATTTTTCCATTTTTTTCCCTTAATATGTTGGGCTATTGATATCTTTGTCACTTTCTTAATAAACAAAGGTAATGCATATTCTTTCTTACAAGTTTTGAAAGTTGTCTAAGGATTTGGTCTATTAGAAAGGAGGCGTTTTTTGTCCATAGGGGTCACCAGACACCCCAAAGAGCTCTGGGTTTTCCCACTGATCGTACTGATTTCCAAACTGCCCACAGTCAGTGTCGGGATGCTCTGTTCTAATCACTTTTTAATTTATCTCATTCCAATTTTATGAGGCTATAATTTTTTCCTTTTCCTACATTCTTTCTGGTTATAATATCAAAGCTATGAAGTCTCTGAGTAAATAAAGCAGAGGAGTTGGTGAAATTTTTTTTTTCTCTTAAAATAATTTCACATGGTTTGAATGAAAGACTCCTTCAACTCTGAGCAGAATGTAGATGCAAATGTATTTAAGTCTGGTGCTTTCTGACAGGTCGTTTTTTTTAATTTTAATTTTTATTTACATTTTTAGTTTGATTTTTTGGGTCATACTCAGTGATGCTCAGGGGTTCCTCCTGGCTCTGCACTCAGAAATTACGCCTGGTGGTGCTTGGGGGACCAATGAGATCCCGGGGAACAAATCCAGGTCAGCTGTGGGCAAGGCAGACTCCCTATCTGCTATACTATAGCTCCTGCCCTGACAGGTCAATTTTAAAGCCTGCTTCACTTCATTTTTAAATTTTAAATTTTTTTTTTTTTGCTTTTTGGGTCACACTCAGCAATGCTCAGGGGTTACTCCTGGTTCTGCACTCAGGATTTACTCCTAGCAGTGGTCAGGGTACCATATAGAATGCCAGGGAATCTAACGCAGGTTGGCTGCATGCAAGGCAATTGCCCTACCCATTGTGCTATCGCTCTGGTCTCAAGCTAGTTTCACTTTAAACACAGTTATTATTTATTTAGACTTTTGTGAATAGTCTAAATAATAGTGAATAGTCCCAAAATTCACATCTTTACATGTGAATTTTGGGAAACTATTTTTCTAGTTTTACAAAAAAATTTCTAAATTTTTCAATGTTTCTTCATATGTTAATTTGCTATCTTCATATTATAGTATGATAATAAAAGCTAACTCCTAACATTGGTTATTTTGAGTTTTCTTTCTACCTTTGATGTCATATGTTTGAATATTTCATTAGTTATTTTCACAAAAACATTTTGATTTTGTTGGTTTGATTAGTTTTTGCTTTTTGTTCAATAGTTTGCCTTATTTTCCTTTATTTCTTTCTTAGACTCTGTTCTTCCTCTCTTTGAATTAGATGCTTAACTTCTTTCTTTCTTTTTTATGAATCACTGTGAGATACAGTTACAAAGTTGTTCATGATTGGGTTTAAGTCATACAATGTTCCATCGCCCATACCTTCACCAGTGTATATCTCCCACCACTAATGTCCCCAGATTCCCTCTACCCCAGGGTCCTCAATGGTAGCTCTTTTCTTCTCCCTCTCTCTCTCTCTCTCTCTCTCTCTCTCTCTCTCTCTCTCTGGGCATTATGGTTTGCACTACAGGTACTGAAAGGTTATTATGTTTGTCCCTTTACCTACTTTCCGCATTTGGTTCTTGGCTAGAGTGACGATTTCCATCTACCTTTGTCATTGTAGTCCTGTCTCTGTCCTAGCTGCCCTCTGCCCATCACACTCATGGCATATTTCCAACTGTGGCGCATTCCTCCTCGCCCTTGGCTTCACTTTTTTCTTTTCTCATTTTTTTGAGGTATCATAAACTTTATAGTATTGTTAGAGTTTCATGCATAAATTGTTCCAAAACCATACCTATCACTACTGTCCCAAAGATCCCTCCATCTAATCCCCATATATATATATATATATATATATATATATATATATATATATATATATATATATATGTATATATACACCTCCTGCCAGCTCCTTACGCATCTGTCCCTATCCCTATCTGGGAAACCTACCAAAATCATTAGTGACCTGGCAATCATTAGTGACCTGAGAGGCTCACAGACATGGGGCAGAGCTGCTACTTGCTCTCCCTGTGCCCAGCCGCTCACGAGGTGCCCAGGAGGGATGGCGGGTTCTAGCCCTGGCCCGCCACCCCAGCAGAGCCTCGCAACAAGACAGACGACCCCCCCCACTCCATGAGGGCCTCCATTTTCCACATCGGACTTCTCTCTTGTCAGAACTCCACCCAGCAGACCAGCCTATTACAGCCCGGCTCGCGCAGCCATAAGTGGCTGACGGTTCATCAATAAATGCTGGACTTAGAGATGACTACAAGAGTATCCTACCTGCATGGCAGAGCCTGGCAAGCTACCTGTGTTGTATTTGATATGCCAAATACCAGTAACAATTATAGACCTCATTCCGAATGGATTGAGGCTCTTTATGTTCCTGGAGCAAGCAGATGCCCTTAGGCTCTACTAGCATGAGACAGGACATATGGAGATGTTACTGGGGCCCGCTCGAGCAAATCGATGATGAACGGGAAGACAGTGATACAGAAATACACACACACACACACACACACACACACACACACACACACACACACACACATATATATATATATATATACATACATATATATCTCCTTATAGGTGATGACCATATGATGATTGAATGAGTCATATTTATAAAGATGTTATGACTTATCTTAGTATGTTTACTGTGACCATAGCAAGTAGAAGCATTTTTCCACCCAGACTGTAAGAAAATACCAATCTGAGCACTATGATTACCCTGAGGTAGAACTCAGAGATTTTTCTCATTTCCTTCCTCATTTTCAGGTTTGCTCTTTTCTTTGAGTGCCTACTCTTTAAAGTTTCCCCTCTCGAGATCCAAAATTATTTTCTTTTTCCCCAGTTTCACTGAGCTACAATTGACAAATAGCATTATATCTTTAAGATATATAGAAAAATTACTTGCCATGTATTGTAAAATGATTACTACAATATATTTAATTAGATACTCATCTTCTGTGGTAAAAACTTAACCTGAGATTTGATCCTAAAAATGCAACCTGAGATTTATCCTTTCCAAATCAACTGCACAGTTAGTATTGTTAATAAAAAACCTCATATTGCACAGCAAATTCAGCACATCCCTTTTCCTTTACTATAATAAGACCTACATGCTCACTGATCGCCAGCTCCCCATGTTCGTCTTCTCCCAATGCACCAACCTACATCTTCTGCTTCCATGAGCTCAATGAAGATTACATTTAGCTTTATTTTTATTTTTTATTTTTATTTATCTCTTTTTTGCTTTTTGGGTCACACCCGGCAATGCTCAGGGGTTACTCCTGGCTCTGCACTCAGGAATTACTCCTGGTGGTGCTTTCGGCGGACAGACCATATGGGATGCGGGGATAGAATCCAGGTCGGCCGCATGCAAGGCAAATGCCCTACCTGCTGTGCTATTGCTCCAGCCCCAAGATTACATTTAGCTTTAAATACTCCATTTAAGTGAATGCACTATTTGCCCTTCTGTAACCAACTTATTTCGTTTAGTCTAGTCAGACTTATCCAAGTTGTGATAAATGATATAATTTCCTTCCTTTGCAAGATTGACTGAGAATACCGAGAGACACTCTGTTCTTGGTTTCTGTCACAATATTTCAATTCTAGGCTGCCTTTGCTAAGGGTAATTCTCACAGTGTCAACTTCTCTAAGTAGTACAGGGTTCTTTTGTTAAGTTGAAGAACCTGTATATTTCCTCATTCTAAAATTTCACATGGGAAATAGCATACCACTACAAAGACTACAACTACTTGGGAATTTCCTGGGCAAATAAAATTTGCACTCACAGACTTAATGTAGATCCAATAATATCAGCACATTGACATTGAACAAATTATGACCTCGAATTTACAAGTTAAGAGACGGAGACACAGAAAAGTAAAAGCCAAAGCAAGAGAAGATGCTGGGATTGTCACCAAGATAAATCCAGTGCCGCATACTGTTTTCAGAGTCAATTTCCTGCGTCAGGGAGTGTAGTCTTGTCAAATGCAGCACCCACTCAGTTTTGACACCAACAACCAGCATTCATGCTTTAGAGGTGTTTAGTGTGCTCCAAATAGCCAGATAACAACTTCTTTTAAATCTTGAGTGCCTTTTTTGGTCTGTTGCTATCGCAACAAATGAAAGCCATTCACGCTCTATTTACTGATAATTTATAAGCCAGTGATAGGAGGAGCTATAGTTGTTTTCTGGTGCACGCATCATGGTGGAAACCTTGCTCTTGCCAGCTTTATATCACCAACTATGCGAGCAGCGAATGGCCATGTCTATGGACAATGGACTTACCCTCCCCACTTCCACCAGGTTGGTCACCATAATGATGCTCGCTGTGTTTTCGTGCCACACCATCCTCCAGAAATCGTAGATGGTCTCCTGCATGGGTCCTGCAGCAAAACATAATGGAAACTTATTTTCATCTTTGGAAGTGTGCAACTGGAAACGTTCCAAGGCTTATCTGTAGATCCATCATTACCCAATGCAGTTATGTAGATGGGCACAGCCCTCTTTTATACGCAGATGCAAAGGGGATGCTTTGTAACATAGCACCTAGAGAAATTCAGATTGTGAATTGAATAGAAATTCAAGTTCAGTTTCCTCATGTCAACATATCTGCATTTGAGCCCTTTTTACCTCTCTTAAACTACTGCCATGAAAGAAAGTTATTTCTCTGCCATTTAGCTATTTATCTCCATAATACTCAAGAGTGAAATTTTAAAAAATGGATAACATTACTCTTCCTGCTAACAATTGGCAGATATCCCAGGAAATGGTATATAGAATGAAATGAGCCTCTATAGGAAAAATGGCCTTTCCTGGTTTCTAGCATTTTTCTTATTCTGTGCTATCTGTCAAATTAATTCATTTTTATTCGCCTGGATTCCTAATAGTGAGAGAATTTTGAGTTTAAGTTCTGCCTCCTATCTCTGAAAATAATCAGCATCACCTTCCTTAATTCTTGGGATCTGCATATTAAAAAGTAAGTCTGAGCTGGATACAAAGATGGGGATTATATAAGACAAACAAGTTTCACAGGTATTGCCAGATACAGAGAAATCACTTGTATCACTTGTCTTCCCATTGTTCATCGATTTGCTCAAGCAGCCAGCCTCCAGTAACATTTCATTCATTGGGAATGAGGTCCATTATTGTTACTGTTTTGGCATATCAAATACAGAGAACTGGAACTTTAAATTCCTTTCAATTCAGATGTTTTATAAAACAGCCTAAACTCTAGTTGGCAGTTGAGGGTATATATGTAACAGTGAGAATCTTTGTAAGGCCAAAAGAAATGCAAAGGAGGAGAGAGAAATAACTCTGAAGAAACAGAAATCATGTGCTCTGGGAGGAATCTCACTCAGTTGAGATAAAGGATGGGGCAAGTTACCAACTAAACTGCAGTATCTTGGTACTGCAAATAACTGGCTTTGGAGATCGAATATTTGACTTCAGTGTTTGTGTTTGCCTGTGAACCAGCTACATAATTGTGGACAAGGAACTCAGACACAGAGTGTTGTCATCTTGCCCTATTGACACCCTGATTTCAATCATGATTCTTAGGGTTATTTGGAGGATTCACAGAAGCAACACACACTCACTTTGTTAAATCCCAAAATATTAGAACATAAACAAGGTGCACTGAAAGATGCAAAAAATTCATGGTCTTTCCTTCAATGCTGAGTTTAGACACGGCAATCGAGGCACACCCCAGAGGCCCACAGCCCTCCCGCCCCTCCTCTCCGCCAACCAGCTATGGGCGCTTATGCCGTATTTCTTCTCGTGCACCGGCAAAGCCTCTTTTCCTGCTCTTTGAACCAGAGACTCCATCATTGCTCCATCCGTGGTTGTCTCTGCCAACACCGATTCTCCCCATAAAAATCATCTGCACTACTGATGTCTTTGAATCTAGTCTTCTTATGGATCCTGCAAACCCCCTTCCACAGAGCTTCTTCTGTCACTTTAGCCCATGTCCTTTGGGATGTGTGTGTCATACTCCCATATATAGGGGACAAGCAAACATCAGATCTCATAAATCACTATATTCCCAGCTTGCTGAAAAGCACTTTCACTGCGTACTTAGTAGCTTGTTACTTATTCACAGAAAAACAACCCTGAGTCTATCTTCGTGCAGTTTTCCCAATGTGATCCCTGAAACA
Organism: Cryptotis parvus; assembly: GCA_021461705.1. Taxonomy (NCBI): domain Eukaryota; kingdom Metazoa; phylum Chordata; class Mammalia; order Eulipotyphla; family Soricidae; genus Cryptotis; species Cryptotis parvus. The sequence goes on from JAJIBD010002000.1 coordinate 63,266, forward strand.
AAGTGGTGTCCTAGATAATATTTAGCTTTCTTCACTAGATACACAGGCTGTGCCACCTCTTTGGAAACGTCCGATAATCATGGTAACAGACATGAATCAGATGCTCTGTCACTGTGGGCAGGTGTGTCTGCTTCAGGAAAATGTTACCTTTCACTCAGTGCCCAATAGGGTCTTCCCAGAGAAAGTCTATGCTAAAGTCAAGTTCCCAAATGTGTTCACTTGCTCTGCTATAACTTTTCACCCCCTTATAATGCTATATTTAGTCCTCCCCAGAAGGGGACAGAGCTGTCTTGGTTGACTATTTCCTTGGTACCTTACATAATACTTGGAACATAGGTACTCATCGAATAAATGAATGACCGCATTTTCAAATGTAGAAATAAAGCATATAGCAATAAATGTTCTATTGAATATACATTAAATAGAATTCACATATTTTGTTTGTATGGTTCCTTTTCTCACTTCTATTCCAGAGGTTACCTGTAGAAGCTTGAAAAATGTTGCCTTTATTCTTTTCGAATTCATCGAAAGGGAGGGTATTGTTTGCAAAGATTTCTTCAGAATCAAACCCTGGCAAGGTATTGTTTGCAAAGGATTCTTCAGAACAAAACCAGGGTAAAGACCACGCAGGCATCATCTTTGCCTCAGCTCTGCTAAAATTGCCGCTCTCAGCCACTAAACAAATTACTCCTCTCTGTCTCCGCACCCCAGGCTCTGCTGCCTGGCTTAACTCAGTCTATTCCCGCTGGTCAGAGTGCTCTCTAGCTTCCCAGACTGTTTACTATGGAAGGATGTAGTTTTTAGCCCTGGCTACAGTCGACAACAATGGTCAGACTATAAAACACTGCAGTCCTAACCTAAGAGACTCTGAGTTAACTGGCCTGGGGTGGGGTCTGGGTTTTTTTTTTCAATCTCTCCAGGTGAAGCAGGAGCCACGAGTGCACCAGGCCCCACCTTCTGCCTGTAGGTAGTCTGTAAGGGGAAACGGGGGAGCACTGAAGATTCATTTGTTCTGAACCCACCAAAGAGTCTTCCAAGGCTATGGCAAGCTCTCTGAATCCAAAGAATACCTTCCTCTCCGATTTAGAAGTAACATCCCTCAGGGACTGGAGTGATAGTCCAACGGGTAGGGCGTTTGCCTTGCACACACGACCCAGGTTCAATTCCTCAGCATCCCATATGGTCCCTCAAGCACTGCCAGGAGTAATTCCTTAGTGCAGAGCCAGGAAAAACTCCCGAGCATTGCTGGGTGTGACACAAGAAGAAAAGAAAAAAGAAGTAACATCCCCAGAAAATGTCATCCAGACAGGTAGCTATAATGTGTCACCAAAGGGCAAACAGCTATTTAGTGACATGTTTTTAAATGTTTACATGACATTTGGCTTATCATTCCAATTAAGGGTGATTATGGGCCTTCACAGCTCACTTAGGATATGACACACACTTTAGTTCTCATGATTTTCTTACCCACTGACACGGATTTTAAAAGATTAGTATGAAAAGGGAGTAGGTGAGGCTCCTTTTAGTGTGTCAAAAGATTTGAGTTAGAATCTGAAAGTGAAATCAAACACCAAGATTATGCTGAGGAGATTGAGAAGAGAAAAAGAAAGAGCCAAGCCCTGGACCCCCGTCCCGTCTTGGCTGGCTGTGTTCTTCTCCCTGGTTTCTTTCTCCCCCTAATGGGACACCAAGCTCTGTCAGTAGGAATCCTCTCTTTGCCATTGAACCTGGCAGTGACCCTGTCTGACCTGCTAATGGCAGTGCAGTGAGAGTCCTTCCAGGGGACACCAGGGATTCCTGACAGATAAATAAGTGATTCTGTGCATTGGCATTCAAATCTTATACAGATATAAGATTCATATATATGTATGTGTACATATACAATAAATATAATTTATACGTATACATATATACAGGCATCAATTATATGTATGTGTATATACACACATGTATATACATGCATATATTTATATATGAAATGTTACATATTATGTACATATACATATAATGTACATATTATGTATATATACATACATATAATTTATGTATAATGTACACACAAGATGGAGCAACATTGAAGACTTTGAATTTTAAGGTTTGATATTATTATTATAATATTATTATCGGGGTTGGGCCATAGTTGGAGGTGCTCAGGGCTTATTCCTGACTCTGCTCAGGAATCACTGCTGGCCAAGATCGAAGACCATGTGGGAAATATGTAATGGAGTTGGCCACATGCAAGGCAAGTGCCTACCCCTTAGACTATCTCTCAGGCGTGAGTTTAAGGTTCTTAATATGAAATTTCTCCATTCTGCTTTTGTTCCTGTTTAAAGTATGTCAGATTATTTTCTGAATAAATTCTCCCCCAGAGTCCCAGGTCTCTGAGCAATAGGCGTAGCAGAATGGAGCCCTTGCCGTGGGCAGCATTGTTGGCTACCAGGCCATCACTCTGATGTTACCAGCTATGCCCTTTCACCTTACCAGTTGCTGGTGGGGTCTGAGTGATTGTGGCTGCTGTGAAATAATGTAAAGAGCCTCCAGATACACTCCAGCTACACTCCAGCTACACTACAAGGCTCTTAGCACAGGCAGTGCTAGTGTCTGGGGAGGAATGCAATAGAAGGGTCAGTATTCTCTTGCCATCTATCTCTGTCTCCTGAAGCTACGGCAGCAAACACTCCCTTTCTGAGACAACTGATAGGTGACTGGGGGGTCTTCCTAGGGCGTGCAGTTAACTCAGCCCCCAAGACAAGGAACCCAAAGCAGCAGGAGAGGGCTGGGGAGGCAGCTGCCTGCTCCAGGCGTTAGCTGCAGTGGGTCACTGCCTGGCTCTGGGCTTCTGCAGGTTCAGGCAGGGTGGGAGCCGCCTCGGATGGCCGTGACTGTGCATTTACAGGTGTTTGCACAACAGGCAAGAAGGTTATTCCCAGCAGTTGTTCCCTAGAAGACTAAAGCATTTGAAAGGTGAGGTCTCCAAATTTCAATACTATCAGGCCAGTAATACATTCCATTTCCTTCACAATAGCTGACACACACAGACCTCTGCTGAGAAGGAAACACTCCAAAGGGCCATTCTTACCCACATCAAACCTGGGAGGAACAGGAAAAGGGCAGAAAGAACTAGCGCACAATCAAAAAAATACTGAAAAGCAATGAAAAGCGAACGTGAAATGCATTCAAGGAGGGATTCCATTGTATAAGACCGAGTTCTTCAGTTCACAGGAAGTGGGAGAGATGAAAAAAATTTAATTCCAAACCTTGAAAAGTGATTTGCACCCTTTCTTCTCACATTCTAATTTTTGTACAGTGTGTTTTTTTTTTGTATCAACTAGAGCTGCTGAGAAGTCAAGGTCCTGTAAGCTCACAGGGGAATATGCGAGTTTTTAGAAGGGGAAGAAAGAAAGCACAGATACAACTTAGATTTCCACCATTAATATCCAACTGCCTTTCAGCATGTACCATTTTCCGGTCTCTTTCAATGTCTAATTTCATTACACTTAAAAAATATCATAGTTGTATATGATGGCTGTCACTGTCCTTCACAGTATTACTGAGAGGACACCGAGGTGGTGAGAATTCAGTGACGCTCTTCATGGTTTGGGGCCTGACTCACAGGATCCCACTGACGACTGTGTCAAAGGTCACCTTGACAGGAACCTATTGTACAGTCACCATGATCCTGGCAAGAAGCAAACCCAGGCCAATGTCCCCTACTCTCTCTCCCCAAAAATCTTTACAAATGTGGTTTAGGATGAAGCCACTTCCTTCTTTCAGACCTTCCAGGCCATACTGCTTCACGTTTATAAGCAGGCCAAACTCCTCATGTGGCCTCTCCACTCCATATCCAAAGCTGCAGGCAATGGAGATCATTCCAGAACATTCCAGATCATTCCAGACACCACGTCCTGTCTCACTTCTCCATGTTCATTCCTGCCAGCCCAGACCGTATGTGGTCCCAGGGAGATTTCCCTGGACATCCATGAATAGTTTAAAGAGGGCTGAGAGAACTAGGTGACCTCTCTTCTTTGCACCTGATCAGATCCCAAAACCGACTCTGAGTAGGAGACCCGCACAGGGTGGCTTATCTCATACTCCACAGAACCCTAACCCTTTCCAAGTGTCACTTGGCAACTGCCTTGGTGAAGAGAGGCACTATTTTAAACTTGGTCTAAAATGAAGGAACCTTCTTACATGAGTCTTACAACTGCTAAAGGTAATTCTTGGCATTAGAAATGGGCATTGTGGTTCATGCTAGGGTGCCCCGAGGCTCTGGGGCAGTGGGGAGTGGCTGATTCTGCTCGAGCATCAGAGGGATCTGGGACGACAAAGGTCAGAGGAGCCCTGGGAAGGCTGCAATCTGGCCACACACTGCAGGAGCACACGTCTGTGAGCAGAGACAAAGCAGAAACAGATGCAGAAACCAGTGGCTTATGTGAGATTTGCACTGAAATCGAAATGGGCAAGAGAGAGGTGGCTCTTGGAGGAAATCTATCTCCTAGTGCCTCTCATGCAAGACTGTGGCTCTTCCAGCAAAGGAGAGAAGGACACAGAGCTGGAAGGTGAGGGGCATCCATGAAGGGTACAGACAGGAGTTGGAGGCAGGGGGCCAGCTCTGCTTTACGTGCACTGTCTTGTGCACGCACCCCTGCAACTATGTATGTTTCCATCTGAGAATCGAGCTGAGACTGAGTGACTGAAGCTATGAGTGAACCCAGGTCAGTCACTATGTTTTTTCTTAGAATGGCCTAAACAAATGCTCACAAACATCGTCTGAGTCTGCCAGTTCTCTGACTATGGGAGACGGAGAGTTCCCTTATGCGGTAATGGGTCCACATGGACAGTGGAAAGTACAGAGGGCAGGGCCAGGTGCCCAGAGGGAGAAGTGGGTGTATCCCCAGGGGGCTTTCTTTGGGAGCCTGCCTTGTGCAAGCTGGGCCAAGGCCTCTGGCATCCAGCTCAGTCCCTGAGAACCGCAGCACACTGACTGTGGAATATGTACGTTGCAAAAGATGAGCCGGGATTGATGCACTTACTTTAAAGCTCTTACTCATAAATAAAAATGACCCTAAAATTTGGATCCATTATTGTTATTGTTGCTGCAGGCAATCATTGAGAATAAGTTTTAAGTCAGTTATTCGACTTTCAGAACATTAGATGCCCCTTCAGTGGTTTCTGAGTAAGTTTTTATTATAAAACTTTATGTGAGTTTTCAAGAAGATATTCCACAAAGCTTACATCTATAATTTTACATTTAGGAGCTTTTCATTTTGCAGTAGTAAAATGGAAAAGGTAAAATATGCCACCATACTTTATAGACTGATTCCCTTCATGTGTCGCCAAAGGTAAGGGTGACACGGAAAACAGTTCGCTTCTGCATTAATCATCTTTAACAGCTCTTATTCGATAGGTGCTTTTGCTCTCCCCTGAGGCTGTTTTTGCAAAAAGTGTGGGCTTTTGCAAATAAATTTTGGTATCAGTTGCATAAAACTAAAGCTCCAGTTGCAGTGGCTGTGTGCAGAAGATAGAAGTTTTTCCTTTTTCTTGAATTGCTAAGAATATCTTCCCTCTCCTCTGTTCCCCAAAAGTACCATTATAAAATCTAGTCTCAGGAAAATCAACTAATTAATCTCAGTCAAACACTGACACTTGTTTCACAGTGGGAAAATGTGGGAACACTATTTAACTTATATTTAAAAATATAACTGGCAGTCAGTTAAAATAACATATTCTAAGGATAGCTCTCATGTGCAGCCCCCTTTATGGACAGAATTACAGGGTTAGAAATGTTCACCAGTCCAGAGAAATTTGAATGTAGTGACAGGAAGAGAAGAGAAAATAGTGAAGCTATAATAAAACATGCCGTTTTAGAACTGTATCTAAAGCAAGGATTTAAATAGCAATGTTAAATGGTGTGTTTTGGTTAATAAATTTCAGTGCTTCCCACACAATGATACAATCCTTCCCTCATTGGTGTCACTTTCTTCCCTTCACCAGGCTTGCTCTGGTTAGCTGGTCTGTGCTGATTACCCTGTTTCATCAAAATTGGCTCATAGGTTTATACACTTCTTATATCTAAAACATAGCACATGCCTTCTACTATCTCTATCATGAATGCTGCCTTTGGAGCATATAATCCACATGCTGATGGTTACCTTACACCCATACTGGCCCCCCCAATTCTCCACTCAGAGGAAATGAGAAAGTCTCTCAATACAACTATGCAAATACCCATGAATTTCTCTCAAAATCTGTGAAAGGTTGGTTTCTAGGTACAGGGCTAGAACATGAAATCCTGATTGAACATTAAATATTTTTAAGTTAAGAGATATTTCTATAAACCAAATATGAGTGGACAGGCAACCTATGAATTTTAGAGCATCCCAGAAGCCTTTTATTTTGATCTCTCCCCTTCCACCACAGTCCTCTTTCCAGTTAAGAATCTGACCTTAACTTTATTTATTCAATTAAAAACAAGTGAAACTACTTTTAAACAAAAAGGATGAAACAACATAGTAGGTAACACTAACACGTCTTTTTAAAAGATAAATTTACTCAACAGTAATTTATTCCTAAGAAAGGCAAAAAGTTTCTGCTTAAATCCTAATTTTTACATTGCATTCTTCACACTCCTATTGCCTAGTGTTTAGTTCAATACGAATTCATCCTACCTCAATTAGTTGTTATACTAACTCATTTCTTTGATGCTACGCTATTCTAATAAAATTTTTGTGGTTTTTATCTTTAATAGGATGAAATCTGTGTATTGAAAGCTACCTTTACCTATCTCTTATATCAGAACAAAACCACATAATGAAGTATGTTAAAAAATCTGAAAATAAATCAAGTATTCTGAATACTTTCTTCCTCTGCCTATCTAAAATTTAAGACTTACAGAAAAATAAATGAAAACAGAAGTACAGCAACCTACATTTTCATAGCTTCAAAAGAGGATTCCTTTTGTGCTTTTTATTTTGGGCATCGCACCTGGCAGTGTTCAGGGTTTACTTCTGGCTCTGTGCTCAGGGGACCAATTCTGGTATCAGGAATCAAACTGACTCCTTAACCTTTGTACTGTCTCTCTGGAACACAAGAAGCTTTCTGTTTCTGGAACAAAAACTGCAAGTGGCAAGAGGCTTGGAGCCTGCAGACCCTCCGCGGGACATCTCCCTCCCTTCCAGCTGCCCTGCAACTGTCTCCCCACTCCCAACTCAGGTGTGTGACCCTCTGCGCCAGTGGACCCACCCAGTCCCCAGCCTGAAAGCCCGAGAACATCCGCAAAGGGGGCAACTCAGGTCTCACATCCCAAAATTCAAAACTGCAGGGACACTAATGCAAAGTACTTAGTGTTTATCTTACATGAGGTACCAGTGATCATACGTCCCTACATTCCTTGCCTCCCACAAAACTCTGCAAGCAACCTAGACACCTAATAACTGTACTATCTGCCACCCAAGAACACAAAACTTGCAACCTGCAAAAGTTTTAATGGTAAAGCAATGCAGAATTTCATCAAGCTCAGTGAGTGGATTTGCTTGCCTAGATGAGCCAAGCAGTAGCATGACCTATATAACCTCTTGGATAAAGTGTTTAGGAAGGAACTGTTAAGGATGAATAAGGAGCTCAAATAAGTAATGGAACAAAAAGTCAATAAAATACAAGAGGACATGAGAGCAGAAATGAGAAAAATGCAAACCAAAATACAAGCAGAAATGACAGATATTTAAAATGTGGTAGGTGAAATGAAAAACTCACTGGAAGGTCTCAACAGTAGTGTAACAATGCTGAAAGAATTAGTGATCTCCAAGATGAGGTACAGAGACTCTTTAGACAACAGCAGAAGATGGAAAATAGACTCAGAATTAACAAACAGACAACAAGAGATAATCAGGATGAAGTCAAAAGGAATAACATAAGCATCATTGGGGTCCCTGAAGGGAAGGGAGAAGACCCTGAAGAAAAAAAAAACTGTCAAAGTCATTATTGCTGAGAAGTTCCCAGAACTAGAGTGCTTGCTCACAGAATCAGGAGGCGCAAAGGGTACCAAATAAAAGAAATCCAAATAAGAAACACATCCTAATTAGAATGACAAAAGCCATAGATAGAGATAGAGTACTGAAAGCAGCAAGATCAAAGAAGGAAATCACATACAAATAAGCATCCATAAGATTCACAGCAGACTTTTCAGATGAAACACTGAGCCCGAAGACAATGGTGAGATATCATGAAAAGACTCAATTAAACAAAGGCCTTATCAAGAATTTTTTACCCAGCTAGATTCACATTCAGATTTGAAGATATATAAATTCATGGATAAGCAACAGTTCAGGAACTTCACAGACTCCAAACCAACTTTAAAAGAGGAACTGAAGGCGCTACTGTAAGGTAAGACAAATCCCAAAAGAGCAACAAACTTATTCAGAAAGATAGCACAAAATCCCATGACAATAATCTCTCTCAATATCAATGGCCTAAATGCACCAATTAAGAGACACAGAGTGGCAAAATGGATTAAAACACCGAATCCAACATTTTGCTGCCTACAAGAAACACATCTGAATGATCAGAGCAAACACAGACTCAAAGTGAAGGGCTGGAAGACAATTCTCCATGCAAACAACTCTTCCAAACAAGGCCAGTGTGGCCATACTAGTATCTGACAATGTAGACTTCATGTTAAAAAAGGTTAGAAGGGACAGTGAAGACCTTTTCTTGTCTTTTTTTTAGGGGGAGCATGAATGCAGTCCCCCACTATCACAAATTATGCAGTCGAGTTTCCTACATTTGTGAAAATTGCAGGGGTCAGCACATCCGGAGTTCAACAGATAAGCCTTGCCCTGGCAAAATCACCTTCGAGATCATTGTATCTCCCCTCCCAGGTAAGTATGAAGGCCATTTCTTAATAATTAAGGGATATGTATATCAGGAAGACATTATAATCCTAAACATATATGCACCCAATGAGGCGGCAGCAAAATACTTAAAGCAACTGCTAATAAACTTCAAAGAAGATACTGACAGGAACACAATAGTAGTTGGAGTCTTCAACATTGATCTATCAACTTTTGATACATTGACAATACTGAAACTTACCAAGGAAATAATGGCCCTGAATGAAGAAATGGAAGAAAGATTGCTGGTAGATATATACAGGGCTTTTCAACCCCCCAAAAGCCAAATACACATTTTTCTCCAGTGCACATGAAACATTCTCCGAGATAGACCACATGCTGAGTCACAAAACACACCTCCAATAAAATAAAAAAGATTGAAATTGCGTCAACTATTTTTTTCAGATGATGCACTGAAAATGGAAGTTAGTCACACACAGAAACAGAGTCAAACCAAACACCTGGAAACTGAACAGCTCACTGCTGAAAAATAAAGTGGGTCATAGAATATAAAACAGGAAATTCAAAGATTCGGAAACAAATGAAAATGAAGACACCAACTCTCAGACCTTGTGGGACACAGAGAAAGCATGTTAAGAGGAAAGTTCATAACTCTGAAAGCATTCGTCAGGAAAGAAGTAAGGGCCTACATAAATAACCTGACTTCACAGCTCAAAATCTTAGAAAAAGACCAAAAAGGAGTGCAATCCAGGCATAAAGGAAATAATAAAACTTAGAGTGAAAATCAATGAGCTGGAATCCCAAAAAACAATCCAAAAGATTACTGAAACTAAGAGATGGTTCTTTGAAAAAAATAAACAACATCAACAAACCACTTGCAAGACTCATAAGGAAAGAGAGAACCCAAATAAATAGAGTCAAATGAAAAGGGAGACATCATAACAGAAACTACAAAATCCAAAAAGATCATCAGAGATTACTTTGACAGTCTGTGTGCCACGAATAACACGAAGAACCTTATTTTCTTGTTTGTGGAAGAAATGGACAAATTATTGAAATCCTATAGCCTCTCAAGGGTGCAACAAGAAGACCACCAAGGAAATTTAAACAGTAATTAAAAGTCTGCCCAAGCAGAAAAGCCCAGGTCGAGATGGATTCACTAGTGAATGCTTCTAAACTTTTAGGAGGACCTACTGCCAGTCATTTTCAAGCTCTTCCAGGAAATGGAAGAAAAAGAAACACTCCCAAATAGCTTCTATGATGCACATATCACCCAGATACCCAAAGAAGACAGAGACATCATAAAAAAAAAGAAAACTACAGACCAGTCTCCCTGATGAACACAGATGCTAAGATCTTTAATAAAATACTAGCAAACAGAATCTAAAGACTCATCAAAAAGATTATACATCATGAGCAAGTAGGATTTCTTCCTGGAATTCAAGGATGTTCCAGTATTCACAAGTCAATCAACATAATACATCATATCAATAAGAGAAAAAATAAAAACCACATGATCATATCAATAGACGAAGAGAAAGCATTTGACAAGATCCAACACCCGTTCATGATAAAAACCCTCCATAAAATGGGAGTTGAAGGAACCTTCCTCAATATAGTCAAAGTCATCTACCAAAAGCCTACAGCAAGTATCATTCTCAATGGGGAAAAATTGAATGCCTTCCTCTTTTGGGAAAAGACGAGGTTGCCCACTTTCACCACTTCTATTCAACATAGTACTGGAAGTACTTGCTATAGCCATCAGAGAAGAAAAGGACATTAAGTGCATCGACATAGGCAAGGAAGAAGTCAAGCTATTGCTATTTGCAGCTGACATGATATTATACCTAGAATCATTGTATACAGTTCTAGACAGGGTTCATGAACCTCAATTCCATGACCTGAAGAATGGTTTGAGGCTCTTCCTGTCTCTGGAGCAAGCAGATGCCCTTGGGCTACACTTGCTTGACAGGACGTATGGAGATGTTACTGGTGCCCACTCAAGCAAATCGATGAAGAACGGGAAGAAAGTGATACAGTGATTAGGAAGTCCTCTGAGCACCAAGGCCACTGTCCTTTGCTGTCAACAAACCACTCAATTCTGCTTCAACAACTGAGGATATATGTTTTACCAGCTAATGACACAATCATTTGTCTTTCAGTCAATGTTTATCTTTTTTAAAAATTAAGGGAGATACTTTTTGTACTTTAAAAGGATGTGTAGGACACTGATTAAAAAAAAGTAAGTGATTTTCCTTTAACACAATCTTCTGGTTAGGCATTAACAGGTCTGAAATAGATAAAATTTTATGAAAAAATATAACACACACACAAAGACACTAACACACCACACACGTGAAGTTCATGCATGGTATTGAGAAATATGTTCACATGTTTTTTGGAAACCATACTGTTATATTGGTAATGACAATAATCAGAGCAATTATAGCTGTGGGAGCTAATAATTATAGCTTTATGGGAGGTTGTCTACAGAGCATAATCTGAGACTAACTAGACTAACTCCAGCATCTACCCTTGGGCTCTATTTGCCTTTTGGAGGGCAAAGACTTGAACTATTAAACATGACTGTGGAAGAGATTTTAAGGATCAAGTCTCAAAGATTTTACTGTAGCCATGATGTACATGAGCAAAAAATATTGTAAGCAAAACCAGCAAGTGGGTGACTCCTACCATGCCTTTCACGTCAGTTTCAGAGCATTTGTGGACACACCTGTCCACTACCTACAGGAATCATTACTTGGATTTTGTTCTTTAGAGACCCTATTCTAACATCCTCTCAATCATGACTTCCCAGGAGCTACATCAACATATTCAGTGCAATAGTCCCACTATAAATGGGAATACAAGGGCTATTATTATCCTGTTACAGAAAGCACAGTGATATAGGCACACAGATGAGATTTGAGCAACAGGAGTAAAGATTAGGTCTCTAAAGAGAAACTCTTACATAGAAAAGAAGAAAGGACTGGTAGGCAGGTTGTGGAAACAATCTGCTCTACGATCCAGAGAAAGAGGCACGATTACCAAGCGGAACTCAGTCCCCGGCCCACGCAAAGGGCTGTATGCTAATCTTGCATAAAGAGCTGGAGGAAGTGCACAGGGAAGTGTGTGTAACCTCGGAAGGCAGGAACATGACAGATGTTCACATCACGAGAACCGCCTGCTGTCTGAGACAGAGCATTCATCAGGCCTGTCTCCAAGAGCACCTCATCAACGAATCCTGATACTTGTTCCTGCTGTAAAGAGGTGAACAGAGAGAGATCAATCAAGGACTGGCAGCTTTCAGAACGAGGGGTTTGGTGGCCTCGAGGATCTAGCTGCCTTCTGTCCAGAAGTAAAGCAAACAGAAACACTTTTATTCACATGCTTCAGGGGCCACTGCCAGAGAAATAAAGCATTCACTGGCCTCTATTTTCTTTAATTAAGCTTTTCTCAGCATCCAAGTGGGATCCACTTTTATTTAAGCAATAAAGAGAATACCTTTAAGAAATGAATAAAATAGAATTAAATCGAGTCTCTAGATACAGCTCAGTATGGCAGTGCAAGGTAGACCATGCCGCCAGATGTTTCCCGAAGCATCCTGCTGTGGAAGGCAAGGACTGGAAACTGCCCACATTATGTGTCTGTCTTGACAAACTTATCCCAGCTGGTGTCCATGTGAGATAAAGGGAACTTGCTTCTGAGAATCAAGCATGAGTCAAGGTTTACATTAGGTCTTGCTTTTCCTCCCAGCTATATGAGAAAGGGATAGAGGAGAGAAATAGCCCCAAGTAATTCCCAAATCTGGCGTTGCAGCAGAACCCTGAATTAGGAAGAGGTGGTTTTTGTTTAATACCATACATTTGTGATTCCTTTGGTCCCGGTTACATAAGTGCCAGAACACTTGCTCAATTTTGAATGAACAAGATTTAAAAGGGATGGGTTGGTTTTGCAAGACCCTCTGGTGCTGGAGGCCCAGGGAAACACAGCAGATAGAACATGGCTATTTTGATACAGCCCTTTCCTTTCAAAAGGCAGAACTTGGAAGAAAGATATGACTTCATATGTTTTCCTTAGTTATAAACAAAAGACCCTGTAGGAGGCCAGAAATACATAATATTTCGAGCTATATATTGAGCTCTATATTTATTGAGCTCTATATTTATTCTATTAAAATTGTGTATGTTAGTCCATACTTACTAATATTAAAAAAGAGTTCACAAACACATTTACATGCCTGGCTCATTTGAATGTATAGGGATAAAAGTTACTAAAATCAACCTGTGCTTTCAGTTACAACTACAAAACCAAACATTTTACTTAAAGATTTAAAATGTCTACCAGTTCAAAAGATTCCATAATTATATAATTAATAAGGAATCACTTGTATCACTTGTCTTCCTGTTCATCATCGATATGCTCGAGCGGGCACCAGTAACATCTTCATCGTCCTGTAACATGCTAGTGTAGTCCAAGGGCCTCTGCTCACTTCAGGAACATTAAGAGCCTCAAACAATTCCTTCAGGTCATGGGAATGAGGCCTTTAATTGCTACTGTTTTTTTGGCATGTCAAATATGACATGGGTAGCTTGCCAGGATCAATGGAAAGCATCCAGCATACCCCTAAATTATTTCTGAGATTTGAAAAATCTAATAATCGGATGCCTACTTACTAACAAAACATCATTGTTTTTAAATTATTTTGTACAGGGGCCAGAGTGATGGTCCAGCAGGTAGGGTGCTTGCCTTGCCTGCAGCTGACCTGGTTCAGGAACATCTCCTGCATCCCATATGGTCCCTCAAACACAACCAGGAGAAATTCTCGACCGCAGAGCCAGGAGTAAGTAACCCCTGGGCATCACCAGGTGTGGCTATAAAATCAAAATCAAATTATTCTGTATAAAATCAAAGTATTCAGGTTCTATTACTTGGCGATGGCTCTGCCGTGGCACAGTAACAACATAGGAGGGTGTTGCCTAACACACTAGGTTTCATCTTTTAATGTCAAAACTGTTTTGAAATTTTCTCATTGCTAATGAGCAACTTTACTGAGAGCACAGGGATGAGAAACGTTTATGTTCTGTTCTGCCTAATTGTCCAGGATTGCTTTATCTGATGAGGCAAAAGCGATTGTTTCAAAGGATGCCTGTGAGTAATCTGTCACTTTCTGATATTAATTTTCTCTCCGAAAATGATAGCGGTCGAGTAAAATGCAGGTGGAATTTGCTTAGAGAACGTGGCTTGGGCATTTGGAATACTTAGACTATGGGAGGGAGTCACTGTTCGTGCATAAACCACACTTCCTCAAAGCCTCCTGAGTGAAATTTGGGAACGAGAAACACCTTTGCTTAACTGAAGAATCTTTATCAGTCAAATAGGATATGAAAAGTGAATGCAAACATAACCTACAGCCCATCAACAATGTGTGGACAATTTTGCTGGGAAGCTCAATGTCAGCTCAGGAAAAATTTGTACTTGGAGTACAAAAAGTCACACTGTTGTTTGGAGGAAGAAAACAAAAGTTGTATACTAAAGAAGATTTAGCTTTTGATGAAAGTTTTTTCTTTCAGTTATACTGGAAAGTAATTCCCAACGTTCGTCTCCATCTGGAGGTCAGAATGCACAAGACAAAAGCTTCTTTCTAGGAAAAGGAGAACTTGCGTGAACTCTGACAAGTTTGCTGCAAGAACGGCTTTCTGGAAGTGTTAAGTGTCTTATCCTGAGAACTATTATTTACTGCCTCAGACGCATGAAAGGGAATTTTGAACTGAAAAATAAAACTATTACTTATCTTTTTGAAAGTCTTATTAAAATATTCATAACATATGGAGTATGTGGAAGAAATGTAAAAGAAGAGAAGCAGATGATCAGCCAGTGGAGGGAGTTTCACAATAAAGCTGGAGCTACGAGGTGGTCGCTGAAGATCTGCAGGCAGCTCCGCTGAACCTTCACGCCCCATATTTTCACTATTCTCTCATCAAAGATTGCTTTTATCTCAAAGTCTCTTAGGGAAATTGTATTCAGTCTTTCTTTTCCAAAGTATCCACAAACTATTGTATTATGGACAAATAAAACTGATTATATAAAGTATATATTGGGAGAAACACAAACGGGGTCAGAAGAAAGAGAAGCAAAGTTAGTCTAACAAGAGGCTCTGGTTCCCAAAACAATGCCTTCATTTACTGACATGCCTAAATAAACATGTCCTTAAGAATCAGAGCTAAGCATCCCTAAACTTAGCAGTCATGTTGGAGACTGTGATTACAAGACCACCCCGCTGAGTAGCTGCTTTGACAGGCCACACCACGAGAAACCTTTTCTGCATGGCTGGAGTATTCTACCTCCTAACAGTATCGCACAGAAGGTAACTCCAGATTCAGTTATATTCTTTCATATTCATTCACATTCATTCATCTACAGATTCTTATGGAGTATCTGCTTCAAGCCAGCCAGCCAGGCAGTGGGTCAGTGGATGAAATCTGTGGCCCCTTTGGTCTCAGACATGAAGCAACACAAAATATAAAATATCAGTGTCTGGCTGAGTGCAGTCCTTTATGAGATTCAGGGATACTTGCCACTAAGTATCTGGTATCAGATTTTGTCTATTAATAACCGATGTCCATGGCGGGTGACCTGACATCCTGAAATATGACGCCGAGCAAGCATCTGGGCTCTCTGAGCACAGGCCATATTCGAACTCTACTTCTAGCTCACATGAGTCCACACCTCTTCCTCCTGAGTATTAGTGCTTTGAGGCTCAATTTATTTCTTCTTTCTCAACTGTGCTCATCTGACAGGACTCTACCAGTGTCTTCATCTGTCAGAGTCGCTTTGGTCACCACTGCCATGACCTCTGTGTGGCATCCTTGTGTAACCTTGCTTTCCCACATGTACGTGAATCTCCCTGGGGACAGGGACGCCTTGACCGCTCAGTGACACACAGCAGGCACCTAAGCATTCCAATTGAGAGCTATTTTTTGGGTACAAATGGATGCCAGAAAATTGCTCTTTGAGTATCATTTGTATGACTTGTCTTCCGTTCATCATCGATTTGCTCGAGCGGGCACCAGTAACATCTCCATATGTCCTGTCTCATGCTAGTAGAGCCCAAGGGCACCTGCTTGCTCCAGGAATATGAAGAGCCTCAAACCATTCCATCAGGTCATGGGAATGAGGTCTATAATTGTTACTGGTATTTGGCATATCAAATACGACATGGGTAGCTTGTCAGGCTCTGACCTGCGGGTGGCATACACTTGTAGTGACCTCTGATCTCCAGCATTTATTGATGAACCACGTGGCTGCAAGCAGCCACGCGAGTCGGCTTCTTTGAGTAGCATCATAATTTCAAAGGAAGGGGATGGTGACTCCTAGATTCATTTTATAAATGATGAACTATGTGATTCTGAGGGGTGAATATTTTTTAAGTCCAGGTAAGGGGAGGCATATGGGATATCGAGAAAGGAGCACAAGCTCTGAGCCTCTTCTCAGAAGTGAGGACCAGGTGGTCCCCTGTGACACTATCCACTTGGCGGCACCCAGGGGCCCTCCCTGGATAACTGTGGGCAACTAGATATACCTAAGTTCTATTTTCACTCTGCTTTTTCAAATGGGTCTCAATTCTTTTATTTGTGAAATGACACACGTTAATATCTAAAATGATCATAGACTGGAAAGCCCCTAAATTAGTTATAAATTAATTAGTAATTAGTACAAAGTCTAGCACAAAGTCTGGTACTACTAAACCCTTTTATTCAGCAAATGGCCACATCAAAATCCTGCGTTTTAGGGAAAAAAGTATCCAAAGAACACAACTTTGAAGAAAGACATGTACTAATCTCTTTCATGAAAGGAAGAAACATACTTTAAATCAAACTTGTGGGGCGCGAAGAGACGGTAGAGAAGTAGGTACATGTGGCAGCAGTTAGGTTCAATTCTCAGCATCTCCCCAGCAGGGAGTCCTGAGTGCAGAGTTAGGAGCAACCATGCACATCACCAGCTGGACATCACCAAAACAAAACAAAACAAAATAAAGTAAAATAATAAAATAAAAAATTAAAAACATCAAAGTGTGATGACTTTTCATTGCTTAGGTTTCTGGTGGCAGAAGGGAACCATATATGGTGTCAAGGATCGAATTGGAGTCAGTCATGTGCAAAGGAAGTGGAAAATTAAGTTTCTGACGCCAAAGAATATTTAATATTAGGAAACATTTTCCTATATTAAAGAATAAAATAAAATAAAATAAAAATTAAATAAAACCCCAACTGCCCCAACTATTGTTATAGTTGGAATGATTCATTTCTACCCCAGATAAATTTTTTTTGTGTGTGTGTGGTTCCTTCCTCACTATTATTTCTAGAATAATTCCTCATTAATTAATCTTCTTAAAGTATGGCTTTAATAAACACTGCACGGCTTGGAAATATTCTTCCTTTCTCAATCCCTGCCTCTCTCTGCCTTTCATTAACACTTATTATTCAAAGCCTCTTTACCATGTGTTCTTACATTGACTGCTAATTCTTTGCTCTTAGCCTCTCAAGCTGAGTTTCATTTTCTAATCTGGAGTATAGGGATTTTTCAGCCTGGGTCTTGGTAAATTCATGAATGTCTACACTTTTTATACAATTGCGGGTATGTGTGTTCTTTTCCTGTGAGATGATTTATTTCAAGAATTGCTTAGGAAGACCCCAGATGGCACAGAAGCAAAGACCCTTGCTACCTCAGTCTGGTTTCCCAAGTGAACAGGGCCTAGTTGCAGTTAGGGGGCTGCCTTCTTACCTGTCTAGGCACTGTCCTTCTACCCTCTGACAACGCCTCTTCTTTCAGATTGGCAGAACACCAGCCTGTCCTGCCTCCCGCCCCACACCACCACCCGAACCCTGATCTCTGACTCCTATGGAATCTGTGCTCCTCCACATGACGCTGTCCTGGCCTCCAGAGTCTGTGGTGCTCGGCTGTCAATGCAAGACAGGCAAACAGCTCCAGCAGAATCCCCAGCCTTAGGGGCCAGAGTGATAGCACAGTGGCATTTGCCTTGCACACGGTAGACCCGGGTTTGATCCCCAGCATCCCATATGTTCCCCTGAGCTCCACCAGGAGTAATTCCTGTGTGCAGAGTCAGGAGTAACCCCCTGAGCACTGCCAGGTGTGACCCAAAAAAGAAGAAAAGAGAATCCCCAGCCTTTCCTTCTGTGTGTTCCAGTGCACAGCTAAGATGAGAAAGTAAGAAAACAGGTTAGGAGGTAGGCAGCTTTCTCACACACCTGTAGTGCTTCCTGTCTGCAGCTATCTGCCATTATCTTTCTCGAGTTCCCTAGCACAGATCTCCTAAAGCACACTTGCAGAATAAAACTGACTATCATTGAAGTGTGTTCCCTCATTTGCAAACCCTGTGGCCAGCAGGCAGGTCTTTGAGCTATGTGGGAGGAAGGAGGATAGTGCAGCTTCCCTGAGCAGGACGCTACTGTCTCTGTGGTTCTATCTTTTGATGGAGATTATGATCACGCTGGACAATCCGATCTTCCTGCGGACTCATCTGCCCCCTCACCATGAGCCCTTCCTTTGAAACCCGGCTCTGCTTTGCCTCTGAGGATGGACTTATAGCAGCAGAGATGAGTTCCTCTCCTTTGATCCAGTGTGTGCCAACTCATAACTCCTGAACGTTAGAGTTATAGTAAAGACTGGCCAGATCAGTGTTGGGGGTGAATAATGGGTCATGATATATCACTCACCAGCGGAAAATAATTAAATGAAAGACAGAAAAACACAGCAAAAAGCCACATATCAGGTTTGAGAAGTTCCTTCAGTTTTCAGAAAAATCCCACAAACAAACAAACAAACAAACAAAAAAAAAGCCAAGTCAGTAATTCACAGAACAAAAAGCAATACATTAAAGGAGGAAGAGAGAGTGAATAAATGTATAAATTTATGGTCTGACCTCTATGTTGAAAGAACTTGGGGGAAAATCTGCATATTTCAAGCACTAGGGAATAACCAGTTGCCAGTATATCGAACCATTCACATAGCTTCAGGGACTCCTGCCGAGATAGGTGGGAACGCTCAAGGGGCTGCAGCATGTGCTCTGCACGTGTGTTCCAGGCCTGACACCACATGCTTGGCCTCCTGAGCATCCTTGAGAGCGATCCCTGAACCCTGTGTTAGGGGGTAGCCCTGATTACTGTTGGCTGTGGCCTCAAAACAAAATAAAAAGGCAAAAATAGCATTGGACACTTAACTGTCTACCAATATGCTTAATTATCACTTGATACATTAAATATTGTTGAGATGGTATCATTCAAACTAACTCCAAACTAACTCCAAGAAAAGTGGCTTCTCTAATTGAAATTTTCTTCAAAGATAATTTCCCTCAGGGAGATAATTTCCCTCAGGGAGTGAATGCACAGAGAGAGGAGTCATGTGATGGGCCGTAATCCAGAGTTGGGAAATTTCAAGTCTAGCTCCATTAAGCCAGAGGGCCTCAATTTGGACAACTGAATTTAGAGGGAAAAAAGAGTGAGGAGATATTGGAAAATACAGTTGTCTGTGATTTCTATCATTCATCGTGCTGAACTCTTAAAAACCCGGTGCTCTCTCCATGAAAACATGGGTTGCTTAACCCAGGACTTAGTCATATTTTGTAGACTTTACAGCCAAAATTTTATATAAATTTGTAAAATCTAGTAATTTTAAATTGTCATTGAATTTGTTAAATTCGATCTGTTACTGACCCTTATTTTAGGACTGTCTGAAAGCCACGCAATGGCTGTAGAGATCCAACAATAGACTAACAATGGGCTTCTCCAAAAGGACTGATGGATTCCATCTGGAAGCAGCATGAGGTTAGGGGAAGGTGCCTAGGGTTGTACTTGGAGGTCTTGGCACATGTCATTGCTTCCTTCCAGATGCATGTACTCAGGCCAAATGATTGTTCTCTGAAGACTGAAGTCAGACCTAAGCCAGAGCCTTCTCTGCTGACTCTGCTGGGCTCTCTCTAAATGTGACATTTCTTTTGACTAGCCAAGGAGCCACTTCTGAGTTTACTTCAGAGAAGAACACACGCTTGTTAAGCAGGTCACCTAGACCTGGTGCTCAGCCACAGGTGGTCACTGAAAACATGGTTTCTGTGACATCCTTGATTTGCTTTTTGACTTTTTGCTGCAAACTCCTAATCATTGCTTGGCCATGTCCTGCTCCCTGTTTCTGGGGTAGATGCATTACTGGAAGCAATAACATTGTAAAAAGGAGGGAAGTTGGACTCTGCAATTCCAACTGGGCCCTCCCTGCACCTAGCCTTTCCTCACCTCCTCTTATAGTGCCTCACCTAACTGTCCCTTCTGATGCCTTGTTCCTCCAAGCTCTTAACGACTCTCTCTCCATGGATAACTCATTCCCCATGAATGGGAAGGACTCTACAAAGCCCATTAGACAAACTGCTCCGGTGTGTTCTATAGCTTTCCTTCCATTTCCTTTAGCACAATGACCTACCAACTGACTCTCCCACTTGGAGCACTCATTTTCTGCTCTCATTTCTTTTCTTGTGATGTCATCACCATTTAGAAGTTCTCCCAATCTCACCTCTGCCACAAAGCTGTTTTTGGATCAACTGCCTTTTAAAGCAATGGCATGATTATCTAAATTTCCCTCACATATTTTCTGTACCTATTGTACAAATTTTAACTTGGTACTGCACGCACTCCTGTACAGGTGACTTCATACACTCTTCTCTATACCAAACAGAGTGATGTATGGATTCAACTTGCATCCCCTGCAATAACACAGGTCTTTGTGTAAACAGAATTCAGGAATTAAAAATATCTCTATATTTGTTTCCATAAATATCACATTAATTCTTAAGGTAGCCGGACTTAGGAATAGGTAAAAGCATTTTTTAAATGATCTCAAGATGAAGAAGTTGACATGAAATAAGAACTGGGCATTATATACTATGGCTAGAATTGCAATAACCAATGCAATCTCATGTACAGTCCATTCTGAGGGAGAGTGGGATAGTACAAAAAATAAAAGGAAAAACAAAGAATGACATGAAAGCTGACACAAACTTACCTTTGGGTAGCAATATAATGATTGGGTCGATGATAACCCTAAAAATAAATGAGAAAGAATAATTGACAAAGTTAAAATCAAGAAGCAGCACAGAAGCCATATGCTAAGCCTGCCAAAATGAATGCTCAGACAAATGCCAGTAGCTGTATCACTTGAAAATGCAATACTGGACCCAGTACCCCTGAGTTCCTCCCTAATAAAAAGAGGTGCATCAAATATAATGGTTCTGACGCGCACAAGGAATGCAAGTAGCAATCACACACTACTATGAAATGACGGATGAGCATAAACACTAAAATCTTATGGATTCTCAGAAATAACATGACCAAGACTCTTATTAGAGTCAAAAATAGTCTGGGAATGTGCAATAGACTTTCATTTGTGTTTGTGATGTTATTGGCAACGTTACTGGCATTAACACATATTCTGTTTTAACAATATAGGCAGTTAGAGCAATAGTAACACCAAACATCATTCTTAATCACTGCTTATACCATGCCCTGATGCTATAGCAACGATCAGAAACTCAAAGAGGAAAAAACCCTGCAAGAGCTCTTGCTTTTATTCTGACCCTATGAGAAGGGGAAATGATGAAGACTGAGACCAAAGAAATAAAGCAGAGAACGTTTTAGGATCAGTACCTGGGATAGATAAAGGCAACTCCAAAAAATGATACACAGGTAACATAATTAACATAATATCGCCATGGACATTAATACCTTCTTTCATTTCATGAGATTATCCAAAATATCCAAAATACTACATCCAGCTAGTAAAGGGAATACTGAAGCTTGGGAAAGGATTTGTCAAATGAGTGCATAAATGTTAAGATTCTAAATTTTTTGCTCTTGAACACAAGAAAACTATAAATCACGACAAAAGCATTTTCTTTTATGTAACTGACAAGCTATAGGTCTCACAATTATACACTGACATATATTAAATAGAATTGTTTAGAGAATCACTCTTTTCTTGCTGACCAATGTACTCTACCTGGGCAAGACCGTGGTCTGACTTATTCTATGCCAAGAGAAACTTGTTTGTTAAAAACCCCACACACTCCATGAACAACTAGAACTGTTAAACACAACAGTGATTTCTTAGCAGAATGAACTCAAGTAATGAATTTTTTTTCCATTGGTTTTTTCCCACTTTTCTAGCTACTCTTTATTCTTTAGTTTCTCTTTTCATCGTGATATTAATTTTGGAATGATCAGTTCTAGGACATTTTTGGGGGTGTGTGTTGTCATGGGAGGGACAGAGGCAGCAGTATGCAGTAGGCCATGGGATGCTGGGAATCAAACAAGGGTTGGCTGCATGTAAGTCAGGTGGCTTGAATTCCTCTTTCATTGGTTTAGACTCACTCCCTTAGTGATGACACCCAGTCTACTGACTTTCAGCAATTGCTGATGATGAGTCCTACCTTCTTCCAGGTGGAGCTTTCCTCTGAAATTCTCAGGTGAAATGTACTGTCTACACGACACCTCCAACTGGATGTCTAGCATATATGTGAAGCTTTGACACATCTGAAATTGTATGCCTCATTTCCTCTCTACCTGCCACCTGAATCTGCTCCACTCAATCAACTGAAGAAACGACAACACCATCTCTGGAAGACATCTTTAAGCCCCCACTTTCTCAGAGACTCCAGACCCCATTTGCTGACAAGTTCATCAGCACAGATCCATTTTTCAGTTATTCAGGGTCACCAAATAAACCATCTACTCTGTGTTTCTACAGACATCTAGCAGGTTGCCTCCTCTCACCCACCTAGTTGTTCTCCCACTTTCCAGACTCTGTCACTTCTGCTTACGCCCCTTTAATGACTGAATTTCACAGTGAAGGGAAAAGTTCTTCTGATAATTTACAGTATCTGTTCCCCAGCTCTCTCTCCTGATCATTTATGACTCCCTTTCACATCACGCCAGTAACACTCAGCACTTGTCTGCTTGTTTTTCTTCAAATTCTTCAAGCATGTGCTCTGGCAATGTCTTCACATGTCATCTCTGCCAGTCTCCAATGTCCTTCCCCTGAATTTTACATGGTTCAACACCCACATCATCATTCCCCAAATGTCACCTCCTCAGGACCTTGCCTTGCATGAAGCTAACTAGGGTTTGATCCATGACACCACATATGGTCACCCAAGCACTATAGGGAGTAAACTCTGAGTGCAAAAGGCAGGAGTAAGTTCTGAGTACAGCTGGGTGTGCCCCTACCATAAAAACAAAGCACAAAAAGCAAAAAGCAAACACTACTTCTTCAGCAGAATTCATCTCTAAGTCTGGCGCTCCTTGTATACCTTTATGGCTTTTTTTTTCTTCATAGTATGAATAACTTAGATTATTTACTGTGTCTTTTTCCTGATTAGAACTTCAGCATCCTTTAATTTTGGGTATGAAATGGTCTCAGTTATAATTATAGTGCCTATGGGAGTAACTGGTATATAGTATGTGCTCAATAAAACCTTGTTGATAAAGTGAATGAAGAGGCCTTGAATATTGACTTTTTAATCATTGAAATTTGAAATAATTTTATCTGGTAATTTCATTACCTTTTAATTACATTCAAATTATTTGCTTGAGTGATGGTATCTTTCTTTCTCTGCATCAACTATTCTTTTTTTTTTTTGCTTTTTTTTCTTTGGCTCACACCTGGCAATGCTCTGGGGTTACTCCTGGCTCTGCACTCAGGAATTAATCCTGGCAGTGCTCGGGGACCATATGGGATGCCGGGATCGAACCCGGGCCGGCATGGGCAGGCCACGTGCAAGGCAAACACCCTACCCGCTGGGCTATCGCTCCGGCCCCATCAACTTTCTTTAAATCAGAGATTTGATCTTTATTATTTTTTTGATCTTTAAAGGTAATCAAATTACCTCTGCGTGATGCTTAATATGGCAACATACACTTCTCCCACCAATGATTCATCAACCACTTACTAGGTGCTTGCAATACTTCAGGAATGGACCAGATTTAGGGCATATAAAATTAACAGCACACTGTCCCATGTCTGTTTTTCTCCCAGTTGGAAGGAATATTAGAGAAAAGTGTTATTTCAGCTCCCAAATTGTAGTGCCCGGGAAGAAGGTAACAGGATGCACACACCTCAGTATCTTTTGCTGAACAAAAAAGTAAGTTCATGAGCTTTATGAAGAAACTCTGCTTTAATAAGGATGAACTAACTTGGGTTGAATCATTTTTAGACATTATATGAATGACTATGGGGTCTTTATTTAGTGACTAAATATTTGCTTTCAGGCAGGAGCGATAGCCCAGCGGGTAGGGCATTTGCCCTGCACGCTGCCTATGCCGCCCAAGTTCGATCCTTGGCGTCTCATATGGTCCCTCGAGCACTGCCAGGAGTAATTCTTGAGTGCAGAGCCAGGAGAAACCCCTGAGCATTGCAGGTGTGACGCAAAAAAAATTTTTTTTCTTTATTCCCAAATAATTAACCTCCAGAGTATGCTACCTGCACGGCAGAGCCTGGCAAGCTACCCGTGTTGTATTTGATATGCCAAATACCAGTAACAATTATAGACCTCATTCCAGAATGGATTGTGGCTCATTATGTTCCTGGAGCAAGCAGATGCCCTTGGGCTCTACCAGCATGAGACAGGACATATGGAGATGTTACTGGGGCCCGCTCGAGCAAATCGATGAACAACGGGAAGACAGTGATACAGTGAATTAACCTCCAGGCCCTACCCTCAGGGGGAAACCCAAACTGCCAAACCTTTCCAATAACCACTAAAATTATTCTTAGCGCTATTTTTGGATGAAGCTTAGAGAGAATGTTAAGTAGAATCTGAGCACCATTCAATCAAGAAAATAGAATACACATATACCAATAACGCCTGACTGCAAAGTAGTTGAGAGACTGCCCGTGAGATGGGCTTTCTAAGCACATAGCTGTCATGTGGCTCTATGAGAGCTGACACCTATTTTATTTCAGCTTGGGGGTTGGAGGCGATGGCAACTTTTCCTGAGTTTCAGTGTACTTTTGATTTCATTCATTCTTTCTAGTAAAAACATGCTGCCTCCTAGAGAATTCATTCTAATGTAAGATATTAAGTTAATATGATGCAGAATGAACAAAGAAGCAGTCGTCAATAATTAAACAGCCTGCATATTTAATGCCATGTCTTGCGTGCCTTAGATGTCCTGGTTAACAGCTGCAGAACTGCTTTGAAGGCAACTTAAAAGTACAGTGATGACAAGAGATGGAAAATCACCAAATTAGGAACTACAGAGTTTTGTCCTATTAATATGTAGACAGATTTTCTTAAGTGTTGGGTAATCTAAGTTGTTGACAATAAAAAAAGGAAATATTGTTTTCTTTGTCCACATATGCATGAGGATGCCAAATAACTGTACAGGCAGCTCAGTCGAGTTCTCTCTAAAGACGCCAGTGGAAAAGAGTGGCCACATGTTCACCACCACCAGCTGGGCAGTGGTTATGGGCGATGTTCATTTGTTTGTTTTTGGAATTGGACCAATGGCTTCCATAAACCTTACAGCAGACATGAGATGGGGTATGTGCTAGAAATTGGGTTTTACTGACAGTTTCAAAATACTTACATCAATGTAATTTCCATTGATATAATCTGAGTTGGTGTCTCCTTCCAAGGTCTGCAGCCTCACCGGGGAATGATCATCTGCAAAAAATAAGAAGAGAACTGTTAACAAAAAGCAATCCGTGGGCTGCTCAGAGTGCCAGGATAGATGCATACTGTATATAGACCATCCATGTGCAAGCTGCTTTAAAAATATACAAAGAAGGGGCGGGGCGATAGTCCAGTTGGTAGGGTGTTTGCCTTGCATGCGGCCGACCGGGTTCGATCCCGAGCATCACATATGGTCCCCTGAGCACCGCCAGGAGTAATTCATGAGTGCAGAGCCAGGAGTAACCCCTGAGCATTGCCAGGTGTGACCCAAAAATATAAAAAAGAATTAAATACTGGACAATGCTGGAGCTTCTAATTTTGTAGTTCAGATCGGAAAGGTCTCAAGACTTTTGCATTTCCCAAAAAATCTCATTAACATATTCTTTGATCAGGTACAGACCTGGAACACTGCCCGAGCTCTGAGACTTTTATCTAGAGTCCTATAAATCACAACAGAATTACTTCTTGAATTGGAAGTTTGAGCAACTTCACTAAATCATGTACAAGCCCTGAGATTGTGAAGGTTATCTATGGCATCTACCTTAACAAATGATGTTATAAACCATGACCTGGCCTTCTGGGAGGTGTGCTGAAATTCAGCCTCAAACATCACCTATGAGTTTGTTCAACCTTCTCTGCAATAGGGACACTGTGAGTAGTGACCCATCAGTCACATGACTGGGAGCCAGTCAGTTATGCTACCCAGGCTCAGCCTCTCCTGGAGAAACAATTGCTTCAAACTGATCTGTTATTGGGGGAGGCTCCAAACTAGTGCTCAGAGGATCACTGCATTATCCATCAACCAGGCCCAAGGTTCATTACTAGATCCCAAGGCCCCAAAGCTGTGTTGTATTCACCTTAACTGTACATTCTCCTTAGGTCCAAACTGGGTTGTTTTAAGGATGAAATGAAAAGACCTGGCCAAGCACGATGCCCTACACTTTAAGTACAGTACAGGGGTTATGATTATGGCATGAATTAACTGAAAATTTCTGTGAATGATTACTATTGAGGCATTGAAATTACCTGAAAATCTGAATTTAAATATGGAAAAGTATTACAAGCTCTCTACTCTCTATACGAACAGGGTTTCCTTTTTCAGTTTGCTGTTCCCTAGACCCCACCCCGCCCATAGATTAGTGTGCCTGAAATAGAATGCTTGTCCCCAAAATATTTCTGAGTGAGTGCTTTTTCTTCAACAGGACAGGATAAACAGGTAATTTTTTTAAAATAAGGAAACTATTCAGGAAGCCAGCTTGGCCTGCCCTGCTTAACAGCTCCTAGAAAAAAAATAGATTCCTAGAGTAAAGTGGCAGGGTACAAAATCAATTCCCAAAAGTCAATGGCTTTCCCATATACAAATAACGAAAGAGAAGAAAGGGTATTAAGAAAACGATCCCATTCACAATTGTGATACAGAAAATCAAATACCTAGGAATCAGTTTTACTACAAATGTAAAGGATCTGTACAAAGAAAACTATAAAATGTTGCTTCAAGATATAAAAGAGGACTTGAGTAAATGGAGACACATTCCCTGCTCATGGATTGGGAAAATTAACATTATCACAATGGTAGTCCTCCTAGAACTTTATACAGATTCAATGCCATCCCTATGAGGATACCCAGGACATTCTTCAAAGAAATTGACCAAACACTTCTGAAATTTGTATGGAATAATAAACCCCCACGAATAGCTAAAGCAATCTTTGAGAAAAAGAAGATGGGAGGTATCACTTTCCCCAACTTCAAACACTACTACAAATTAAAATGGGATGGTTTTGATATAGAGGTAGACCTGTAGACCTATGGAATAAAACTGGATATACTGAAACACACTCTCAAATAAACAATCACTTAATCTTTGATAAAGAAGCAAAAATATTAAGTGGCGCAAAGAATGCCTCTTCAATAAATGGTGCTTGGAGAACTGGCAGCTATAAATAAAAAATGAACTTAGACCGCCTTCAAACGCCATGCACAAAATTCAGATCAAAATGGACTTAAGATCTCAATATCAGACATGAATATATAAGGTACATCGAAGAAAATATAGGAAAAATCCTCAACCACATCGAAGCTAAATGCTCAACCACATCAAAGACCAAACACCACTGACAAAGCAAATAGAAGCAAAGAAAACAAATGGGATCAAATACAACTGAAAACTTCACCTCAAAAGAAAGTGATCAAGATACAGACAGTGTACAGTCTGGGAAAGAATATTTACCCAATGCCCATCTGATAATGGGTTAATGTCCAGGATATATCAGGCACTGGTAGAACTTTACAAGTAGAAAACAGCCAACCCCATCAAAAAATGGGAAGAAGAAATGAACATAAACTTGCAAAAAAGAAAAAATTTGAATGACTAAAAGGCATATGAAAAGTGCTCTTCATCCTTATACATCAGGGAGATTCAAGTCAAAACAACAATGATGTATCATCTCACACTACAGAGACTGACACACATCCAAAAGAGCAAGAACAACTAATGCTAGTATGAATGTGGTGAGAAAGGAACTGTCATCCATTGTTGGTGGGAGTGCTGAAGGTACAGACCTTTTGGAAAACAATATGGACATTCTCCAAAAACTAGATATTGAGCTCCCATTTGACCCAGTCCATACCACTCCTTGGAGTATACCTTGGAGACTCAAAAACTTACAGCAGAAACACTATCTGCATTTCTGTATTCATCACAGCTCTATTCACAATAGCCAGAATCTGGAAACAACTTAAATGCCCGAGAACAGAAGACTGACTAAAAGAAACTATGGTACATCTACACAATGGAATACTATGCAGATGTCAGAAAAGAAGTCATGAAATTTACCTGCAAATGGATGGCCATGGATATTATCATGCTGAGTGAAATTAGTCAGAAGGAAAAGGACAGATATAGAATGACTGCACTCATTTGTGGGATATAAATATATACTTCAGTTTGTTCTACTAATTGTAGAAAATGGCAATGCCAGACTAGAATGGAGCATTGAATATACACAAAGGATTTACATGATAATCCCTAAATTTCTGTAGGGTAAGCCACAATTGTGTGTGTGTATGTGTGTGTGTGTGTGTGTGTGTGTGAGAGAGAGAGAGAGAGAGAGAGAGAGAGAGAGGAAAAGTATCTGCTATAGAGCAGGCTTGGGGAATAGGGAGGGAATTTGGGGTTGCTGGTGGTGGGAATAGGGCACTGGTGGAGGGATGGGTGCTGGAACAATGTATGACTGAAACCCAATCATGAACATCTTCGTAACTATATCACACGGTGGTATAATAAAAATTGAAAATATACAAGGAAATTATTTAGGGACCCATCTCGACCTGCCCTGCTTAACAGGGAGTATGGAGAGTTGTTTGTGCGTGAACTCCCAGATTAGAGGCACAGGTGAGTCCCTTCTTGTGAGGTTTGGAAGATGGATGCTCTGTCTCTGTTTTCAGTTTCCTCATCTATAAGAAGGGTACTGAAAGCACTCACCTTAATGTGTTTATTATGAGCACGAAAATAACAGAACAAAATATCTGCAGATGAAGCCTGGTATGTGGGCAGTTGCCAACTTTTTTTCATCAGGTTTAGGAGTATAGACACTCACACCCTTCATCTTATTGTCCTCAGAGCCGATACCCTATCCAGTGACAGCGGCTCAGAAAAGGACCACTCAGTCAGAATCCTCCCTCACAGTAATCTCTATTAGAACAAATGTCCAGAGTACTTTTCATCTAGAGCCAGACTCTATTCCAATCTGCCCATGTGGTGGGGGAGGCAAGTCCTGGGGTGTCAGGGCGGACATAGACTGAACATTTTTAGATCTGTTCGGGAAGTCAGTGTGCTTGCCACTATCTCAGAGTGAAGCTATAAGCAATAGTGCTGGTCAAGCCATCTGAGCTTCCTGGATGAAAGATAGAACTGAGTCATGGCTATTCTCTACACATCAGGCTTTTAGTCTGCTCCTCCAAAGGGAGATAGTTTTTCTTCCTGTCTTCCCTGGGCCATCTTTCCCAAAGCAGCTCAGGCATTAAGGCTCCTGATCGCTTGGAGCAGGACTGTCCCAGGATGGATAGTGCTACAGTGTCAGCTTCCTTCATTCACACTTTATTTCTCTTAACACCTCTGGACGATTGCTGCCCAGTCTCCTAGATTCACCACCTTGGGCAACCTTGAGTGGTTCTGCAATGTTCTCCTTAGGGACTTCCGTCTCCGACCAGACTGCTCTCTCCTCTCCTATAAACAGCTTTTGAAGAAGCAGGCCCTCTCTCTCCTACCATTTAGTTATCTCTCCCCTCCATTTTTCTAAACTTGGCTGCTTCTCCAAATTCTCCAAATTCATCTGTTCTACTCCTTTATGTCAGAAAAACCCACAAGACACTTTTCTGAAGTGGACTGAGATTGCTTTTATTTCTCTTCGCTTACATGGCAGTTTCTTCCCCCTTAAAGTCCACTCTACTCTACTAAATTATAACCTTTTGGGCACACTGTACATTCTGAAGATGCTAAGGGCACCTTTCCCCAAGGCCACTGTGCCTACACCAGTACACCATCCTGGTGCAGCCTGCACAATGCAGGAGTTCATCCCGCGCACATGAATATTTAACTCTTGGCTGCACACTCAAGAACCAGGTATCAGGGCAGAAAATATCTCAACAAAATAAAGGGAAGAGCAGGGTGCAGGTGAAGGTCGCTGGAGCTTTCCAAGTGTTAGCAACAGCTTTGTTTTGTGTTTGGTAGTGATGTTATGAGGGTGTGTTCCGTATCTAATTGTATAGCTATTTTTGTGCACCTGTCTTTTTACCACTTACAAATCAGTCTACTCTGAGGACATTCTGTGGAGTGAAATAAGCCAGACACAAAAGGACAAATACTGTATGTCCCACTTGTATCAAGCACCCAGAGCAGTGAGATACACAGAGACAGAGAGTGGAGTCATGGTTGCCAGGGACTGGTGGAGGGATGCACAGGAAGTTCCTGTTCTTTGGACACAGAGTTTCAATTTGGGAGGATGAGTAAGTTGTGTGTGAATGGGGTAATTGTTCCATGACAAAGACGAGTACTAATGCCACTCAATTATGGACCTAAATGTTTCTGTTTTGTGAATTTTACACCAATGTAAAAATGTACAATTTCTTTACCCTACCTAACTCTTGCAGATCATCTCTTTGTTTTTCACTATAACTCTGGATGCTCCAGGAAATAGCATTTTTGAAGGCGGGAAGGACATTTCATGGCATGGTTTTTAAGGACGTTGAGAGATCCTCAGTGAGGGAGATTCCTGACTAGCGTTTGTCCTCTTTCCCTGGAGAAAGGAAGTCAGAATGGCAGCATGATATAGTACACTATTAGAGGACAACTGTCATAAATTATGAATATGTCCCGACAAGAAGAGTTGAAGAAGTGATAAAAAGAGAAGTTTATCAGATTCATATCAGGGATGGAAGAATGGTTCAACATATGAAAATCAATTAATGGAATATATCTAATCAACAGAAGGAAAGATATGAATAATATCAATTGGTGGGCAAAAAGCTTTTGACAAAATCAAGCACTCATTCATGGTAAAAATCCATCCACACAAAGGAAAATTCATCAAGAAAGCAACAGACATTTGCAATACACCTTCAGCTAGTACTATACTCAGGGCTGAAACTGAAAAACCTTCCCTCTGAGGTCAGGCATAAGGCTAGAGTGTGCACTTTCCCCAGTATCATTCAATGTAGGTCTGGAAGGTTCAGTGGCAGCAAGTAGGCCAGGTAAAGAAATCAAAGAGATCCAATTGGGAAAAGAAGTCAAACTGTCATTTTTTGCAGATGATAATAGCAGATAAGAGGATGCACAGATTCCACTACAAACTTTTAGAAACAGTAAAGCAGTAAGGTAAAGAAGATGATTACAAAATTAATACGTAAAAATGTGTTGTACTTTTACATTCAAATATTAAACTAGAAGAGATTTAAAAAAGTTTACTCCATTCTAAATTGTGTCCAAGAAACAAAGTATCTAGATACAAACTTAACAAAAGAAGTAGAAAAAAATTTATGTGGAAAACTATAAGTCACTGAAGAAAGAAATAGAAGAGGACTTTGGGAAATTAAAAAAAAAATTCCATGTTCATGGATTGGAAGAATCTACACTGTTAAAATGGACAACTACTTAAATTGTTACGTAGTTCAATGCAATTCCATCAAAATCACTGACATTCTTCAAGAACTTAAAACAACCACTAATAAATTTGTATGAAACCATAAGAAAAAGCAGAATAGCCAAAGTCATTCTGAGAAACAATAAACTTCCTGACTTGAAAGTAATCAAAACAGCAACGTATTGGAATAAGAATAGACTGGGTTAGAATTGAGATAGTGGGTCAGAAGCGGCAGCCAGTGATGACTCTTACATACATGGATAACTAATCCCATTGGAAAAGGAGCCAAGTACAGGAAGTAAAGAGTTTGTTCAGCAAACGGTGCTGGGAAAATCAGAGGCTAAGGGCAAAAACAAGGAAGCAAATGAAATCCTGGTATAATATCTCACACCTTACACAAAAGTTCATTCAAAGTGGATCAAAGACATTGAGTTTAGGCTAGAATGTATAAATTACTCTGATGCAGGATTTGAATTTCAGAAATATTTTCAATGATATTATTCCACTGGTAAAGACAATGGAAACAAAAATAAATGAATGAGACTATACCAAATTAAAAGGTTTCTTTGAGATGTAGTGACAGTAAAATGGTGTTTTTCTTGCATGTGGGTGACCCAGGTTCAATCTCTGGCACCTCATTTGGTCCTGAGAATCATCACAAGACTTGAGTACAGAGCCAGGAGGGAGCGTTAAGAACAGTGGTGCCTCAAAGCAAATTAAATTTTCTAAAATGTTTGTCTTTGGCAAAAAGAAAAGTGAACTAAAATTAATAGCCCACTACTGAACAGGAGAAAATATTTGTACTCAATATGTCAGGTAAAGGTATAATATCCAAGACATATAAATCACTCAAAAAAGATCAACCCAATATATCCAATAACCCCATACAAATGGAAAGAGGAAATAAACAGACACTTCTCAGAAGAACAGATGGAGGGTTAGTAGGCATTTGAAAAATGAGGTATGATCTCAAAACAGTAATAATTGCATATATCAATGGATAGGTACAATCCATGTTGATGAGGATAGGGTAGAGAGGAACTCTCATACATGGCTGATGGGACTGATGTCTTGCTCAGTCCCGAGGTAAATAAGATGGAGAGCCCTCAAAAAACTAAAAATAGAGCTCCCATTTGATCCAATTATCTTACCTCTTGGTATATACTCCCAAGATATAAAAACATTCATTAGGAAATAAGTATGCACACCTATGTTTGTTAGCACTTGGTACAATAGTTGGGATATGGAAACAACCCAGGTGTCCAACTAGAGAAAGAGTGGATAATGTAGTTGTGGCATACTTACACAACTAAATACCATGAAGCCACAAGAAATGGTAAAAACAAGCAATTTGCTGCAATTTGGCTGGAATTGGAGAGCTCGTCTTAAGTAAAAGTACGTTAGAAAGACAAGGGCAAATATCAAATGTTTTTGCTAATTTGTGGAAACAGCATGTCTAGAGAATGGAAGATATCAAATATGACTGAACATTGGTTCTTCACTAGATCACTTGACATCCCATTATTCATTGATTTGCTTGAGCAGGCGTCAGTAATATTTCCATTTGACCCTATCACTTGCCAATGTAGCTCAATGGCATCTGGTTGCTTCAGGAATACAAAAAGCCTCAAACTATTCGTTCAGGGTCTTGATGAAGAAGTCTGACCATCTTGTAGGTGGGCGGCCACGTGATCTTTTGACATCCCGTGGGATCCATTCGGTAACAGCTCTAGTCCAGCGGTTGTCTCCAAATTGCATTACATGTCCAGCCCATCTGATTTTTCCATGCCTTAGCAAAAGAGACAGCATCCCTGACTCTGGGGCCGCGACAGAGGTCGGAGCTATGGGGTTCCTTCTTTCACTTGGAGTGAGGCGTGATATTCCAAGCATAGCTCTTTCATTGGTTCTAGTTTACAGAAATAAAAATGCCAGGGAAGAAGAGCTATTGTGGGAGTTAGAAGAGGCAGTACAGAGGTAAGGTAATAAAGGGTGAAGCTCAGGGGTCCTTGGCTCATACAGACATGAGATAAACATGAGATATTTGTACATACATAAACCACTAGATTCAACACAACTGTACTCATGAAACCCAAACTATAGTAACTAAACACAAAAACAAGTCTAGAAATGAGGCAGATAGAGGGGTAAGAAGGAATCTGGGGTAATTGGCGTAAGAGATGTGAACACTGGTTGTCTGAACGGAGTTGGGAATGTTATATGCTAATTCCAATTGTTAGAAAACTATTTTAACACCTTTGCAAATCACGGTATCTAACTGAGAAAATGAGAGAGAACATGTACAAGGCATTCTATTAGTGATAGCGTGTGTTCAGTAGCAGGGAACTGACTTTCTAGTCATGGGAATGGTTAAATCTCAATGAGGAAGGGTCACGGTAATAGAAAACTGATGTGAGCTTTATCCAGGGCGGAAGTGTGGTCCTGACATGGTTACTCTTCTGAACTGTAAGGTCAGGATTTGATCCAGTTAATCCCTTTGTTCCTGGAAAGTGTTTTATAAGAAGAACATCCTACAGAAAGAGCAGTAAAATAAATGGAAAGGTATCATGGTCAACCAGATTTAGTCAGTAAAAGATATAGTGAAGGAGTACACAAACTGGCCCTCTAGCCTTCAGCCTTCTCTAAATTTCTACTCAGAGAGTTTCTAGTGTAAAAACCAAGATTCTCAGACATCTGTTTTTTTTTTTCTTTTTTGGGTCACATCCAGTGATGCTCAGGGGTTACTCCTGGCTCTTCGCCTCAGGAACTACTCCTGGTGTTGCTTGGACCATATGGAATGCCAGGGGATCAAACCCAGGTCGGCTGTGTACAAGGCACATGCCCTACCCACTGTGCTATTGCTCCAGCCCAGAGACGTCATTTAAATCAAGCTCTCAGTTGGCCATAAAGGTAATAAATACAGACTAGGGTGCAAATAAATAAGTATCTATGGGTTCACTGCTATATTTTCTTGAAATATTCACTGTGAATCAGATGCCAATTAAGAAAAAAA
>JAJIBD010002001.1:0-37245 GCA_021461705.1 Cryptotis parvus
AGCACCGCCAGGAAGTGCAGCGTTCCTGAGTGCAGAGCCAGGAGTAACCCCTGAGCATTGCCAAGGTGTGGCCCAGAAAGCAAAAAAAAAAAAAAGAATTTCAGAATAAGAAAGTGCATTCAATGATAAGTAATAACAGGAAGAGACAAGCTAGTACAATTTAAAACTCAGTTTTCTAAGCTCACTGAGTAAGAACCTTGAATTCCCACACTCTGCTCAGAAAAAAAGACTAGATTTTATCATTGCTCCATCTGGCTTGCATGCAGTATCTGTAGGGCATGGAGTAAAGTAATATGGAAATGTGATGTTTCATGAGTATAAGCAATAAAAAATGCAGAATCCATGTTTCAAAGTGAAATATGATATTGCTAATTGGGGTGCCTACATTGATCAAATTAAGTAGGGGTTTTGTGTGTGCTTTTTAGTTTCTTGGCTTTGAGATCACACCTGGTGGTGTTCAGGGCTTAACTCCTGGCTTTGCACTCAGGGATTATGCCTGGGGGAACCAGTGTGGGACCATAGGCAGTGTCAGGGGTTCAACCAGGGTTTCCTATGTGCAAGGCAAACATCCTACCCCTGTATAATCTTTTCTATTATACCACCGTGAGACATTCACTTACAAAGGTGTTCATAATTGGTTCTTAGTAATACAGTATTCCAGCACCCATACCTCCACCAGTGCCCCATTCCCACCACCAATGTACCCACCCCCCCTCCCACCCCACCCCCAGGCTGCCGCAATAGCAGGCACCTGCTTTTTCCTCTCTTTTTCTCTCTCTCTTTCTCTCTCTGTCTCTGTATTTCTCTCCCTCTCCTTTTTAGACATTGTGGCTAGCACTGAAGACATCTAGAGTTTATCATGTAAGTCTCTTTGTGTATATTCAATGGTGAGTTCTAGTCTGACTTTACCATTTCACACATTTAGTAAAACACTGGTATATATTTATATCCCATTAATGAATGCAGTCATTCTATATCTGTCCTTTTCCTCTGACTAATTTCACTCAGCATGATAGTCTCCATGTCCATCCATTTGCAGGTAAATTTCATAACTTCCTCTTTTCTGATAGCTGCATAGTATTCCATTGTGTAGATGTACCACAGTTTCTTTAACTAGTCCTCTGTTCTCAGGCACTAGGGTTGTTTCCAGATTCTAGCTATCATGAATAAGCGCAGCGATGAATAAAGAAGTAGAGATAGTGTTTCTGCTATGTGTTTTTGGGTCTCCAGGGTATATTCCCAGGAGTGGTATTGCTGGATCAAATGAAAGCTCAATATCTAGTTTTCGGAGGAATGTTCATATTATTTTCCAAAAGGGCTAGACCAACCGGCACCCCCACCAACAGTGAATGAAAGTCCCTTTTGCCCCACATTCACGCCAACACTGGTTGTTCTTGCTGTTTTGGTTGTGTGCCAGTCTCTGTGGTGTGAGATGATACCTCATAGTTGTTTTGATTTGCATCTCCCTGATGATTAATAATGAAGGGCACTTTTTCATATGCCTTTTGACCTTCGAATTTCTTCTTTTTGGGAAGTGTCTGTTCATTTCTTCTCCCCATTTTTATTTTTATTTTTATTTTTTTTTTTTGCTTTTTTGGGTCACACCTGGCAATGCTCAGGGGTTACTCCTGACTCTGCACTCAGGAATTACTCCTGGCAGTGCTCGTTCTCCCCCATTTTTGATGGGGTAGGTTATTTTTTCTTGTGAAATGATACCAGTGCCTGATATATCCTGGATATTAACCCGGATATTAACCCCCTTGTCAGATGGGTATTGGGTGAATATTCTTTCCCACTCTATGGATTGTCTTTGTGTCTTTGTCACCATTTCTTTTGAGGTGCAGAAGCTTTTCAATTTTATATGATCCCATTTGTTTATCTTTACTTCCATTTGCTTGGTCAGTGGTGTGTCATCTTTGAAGATGCTTTTAGTTTCAATGTGGTAGAGCCTTTTTCCTATGTTTTCTTCAATGTTCCTTATAGATTCATGTCTGATGTTGAGATCTATAATTCATTTTGATCTGAGTTTTGTGCATGGCATTAGAAGGTGGTCTAAGTTCATTTTTTTACACATAGCTGCCCAGTTTTCCCAGCACCATTTGTTGAAGAGCCTTTCTTTGCTCCACTTAATATTTTTTTGCTCCCTTATCGAAGATTAAGTGGTTGTATATTTGAGAATGTGTTTCAGGATATTCAGTTCTATTCCATAGATCTACGGGACTTTCTCTATACCAATACTACACTGTCTTAATTGTGACTGTTTTGTTGTATAGTTTGAGGTTGGGGGAAAGTGATTCCCCACGTAGAAGACAGATATTAAATTCAATTTCTTAAGTAGTTTATATATGAATATATACCCCTCAAAAAGTTATAATCTCTCCTGATATCAAATGCTCTGCTGCACTGTTTCAAAAACAAGAGTACAATTGTTCTGCTCCCCCACCATGACCTTTCCATGGGCACTGTATGACCAGAGTCAAAAGCCTGAGGGGGTTAAAAACAGGGATCATTGAATACAAAGAACATAAATCACTCTCCATAAAAAAACGCAACTTTGGGGCTGGAACGATAGCCCAGCGGGTAGGGTGTTTGCCTTGCACACGGCAGGCCTGTGCCGGGTTCAATCCCGACATCCTATATGGTCCCCCCAAGCACCCCCAGGAGTGGTTCTTGAGTACAGAGCAAGGAGTAGCCCCTGAGCATTGCCGGGTGTGACCCAAAAAAGCAATAAAATAAAATAAAATAAAATAAAATAAAATAAAAATAAAATAAAATAAAATAAACGCAACTTTATCTTCGTGCTGTAGGCTTTCTCAGAAAATAAGCAGAACAAAATCAGCAGTAGCAATCCTGAATAGGATTTTAATAACAAAACTATACATAAAGAGAGGTTTCAACAAGATCAACTCTTTTAAAGAACCTTTGGTTAAATAAATGGGAATGTGATATGTGGCTAAATAAATTGGAATGTGGTTAAATAATTGGAATATGATTCTTTAGGTAGATTGTTTATACCCTGATAAAGCTGCCATTCAAGCTATCTGGGAATGAGTAAAGAAAAATGTTTTACTATATTCTGTATTAATCAAACCATTTTTCCTGAAGCAAAAGATAAGCTTTCTGCTGATGTCCATAGAGAAACTCTAATACAGTTGATCAATGTGGGGGTTATCACTGAAGAACCCCAACAATTCCATGTGGATATGGAGATTCATTAGTTAGATTCCAAACTTTTTTCAACAAATCCCAAATCTTACAATTTTGGATATAAATTTGCCTACTTTATTCTTATTTTATTTATATTTTTTTTCTGGGGCCACACCCTGCAGTATTCAGGGTTTACTTCTGGCTCTGAGCTCAGAAATTAATCCTGGCAGAGGTTTGGGAATTATATAGGTTGCCAGAAATTGCACCTGGATAAGCTGCATTAAAGGCAAGTGTCCTACCCATTAAACTGTTGTTCCAGTTTCTTGCCTACATCAAGAAATTGGTATTATTACTATGTCTTAGTTCTATATACTTAGTTTTATAAACCTAACTTGGCCCATAAACCACTGGCTTGGGATATCTGATATACCACTGTGAGATATACAATTACAAAGTTGTTCATGATTGGGTTGTCAGTCATGCAGTGTATATGTCACAGTGGTATAACAAATTTTTTAAAAAATTCCCATCAGCCACACTCACACCCCAATGTCACCACCATGCATCCGACCAGTCTGTCCAAATAAATATTCTGGATTTTCTGAACATCTTCAAGCTCTACAGTACTGACATCGCAAAAAATAGCGCACCAGACTGAATGGTAATGCAATATATAACTCAACCCATCTCAACTAACAAAAACATTAACATGGAAGGCTTAACTTACAACAGCAGCTTAATAGCCCCTCAGACTTAATGCCCCCGTGGTGAAATAAGTTTTTCACAAGTTTTCTTCCACCATAAAAATTTTTTTAAGTATTTTATTATACCACCGTGAGATATACAAATAAAAAGATATACAATTAAAAAGTTCATGTTTGGGTTTTGGTCATACAGTGTTCCAGCACCCGTCCCTCCACCAGTGCCCATCTCCCACCACCAACATCCCTGGTTCCCTCCCCTTCCCCAGCCCACCTCCATGGCAGGTTCTTTATTTCTTTCCCTTTCTCTCTCTTTCTCTTTTCCTTCCCTTGCAGACTATGGATTACAGAACATACATTAAAAGGTTGTCATGTGTATCCTTTTGCCTCTACTTAATGCTCAGTTCTAGGTTGGCATTAGTACCCTCGACAATTACTAGCACCCTGTTCCATTTCTGTCTTACCTAACCTCTGACTCCCACATGTTTGTGATAATTTCCACCTTTGACAAGACCTCCTGATATATGTTTCACTTGACCTTGGATATTGGTATCATAATATGTACATATATATTTATGCCATGCAAATAAATGCAGTCATTCTGTATCTGTCTCTCTCCTTCTGGCTAATTTCGCTCAACATAATCTTCTCCATGTCCATCCATTTATGGGCAAATTTTATGACTTCATTTTTCCTAACAGCTGCATAGTATTTCATTGTGTAGATGTACCAAAGCTTCTTTATCCAGTCATCGATTTTCGGGCACTCGGGTTGCTTCCAGATTCTGGCTATTGTGAATAATGCTGCTATGAACATAAAAGTAGGGATGGTGTTTCCGCTGCGTATTTTTGGTTTCCCAGAGTAGATTCCCAGGAGTGGTATGGCTGGGTCAAATGGGAGTTCAATTTCTAGTCTTTGGAGGAAAGTCCATATTGTTTTTCCAGAAAGGCTGTACCAGCCGGCATTCCCACCAACAATGGATGAGTGTCCCCTTTTCCCCACATCCATGCCAGCACTTATTGTTCTTGCTCTTTTGAATATGTGCCAGTCTCTGTGGTGTAAAGTGGTATCTCATTGTTGTTTTGATTTGCATCTCTCTGATGATTAGTGATGATGAGCATTTTTTCATATGTTTTTTGGCCATTCGAATTTCTTCCTTGCTGAAGTTTCTGTTCATTTCTTCTCCCCATTTTTTGATGGGG
This sequence comes from Cryptotis parvus, assembly GCA_021461705.1. Taxonomy (NCBI): domain Eukaryota; kingdom Metazoa; phylum Chordata; class Mammalia; order Eulipotyphla; family Soricidae; genus Cryptotis; species Cryptotis parvus. The sequence continues at coordinate 5,051 of JAJIBD010002001.1, forward strand.
TTGTTTGTTTTCTTCTTGTAAAGTTCTACCAGTGCCTGATATATCCTGGATATTAACCCCTTATCAGATGGGTATTGGGTGAATATTCTTTCCCATTCTGTGGACTGCTTTTGTATCTTAGTCACTGTTTCTTTTGAGGTGCAGAAGCTTTTTAGTTTCATGTAGTCCCATATGTTTATCCTTTCTTCTAGTTGCTTTGTTAGTGATGTTTCACCTTTGAAGATGCCTTTAACTTCAATGTCGTGGAGGGTTTTTCCTATATTTTCTTCAATGTACTTTATGGATTCAGGTCTGATATTGAGATCTTTAATCCATTTTGATCTGATTTTTGTGCATGGTGTTAGACACAGGTCCAAATTCATTTTTTTACATGTCGCTGCCCAGTTTTCCCAACACCACTTGTTGAAGAGGCTTTCCTTACTCCATTTTAGACTCATTGCACCTTTATCAAAGAAAAAACAGACCTGTGGACCTATGGAATAGAATTGAGTATCCTGACACCCAACCTCAAACACCATAAAATTTTGGATCATTCCATTAGCCATCTAGTGGTAACACTGTAAAATAAGTTATTGTGGGCCTGCTATGGAACAGGATGATGGAGACAATGGTGGAGGGAAGTAACAGTGGTGGTGGGATTGCTGTTGGAAAACTGAATGCCTCTAACAAATCTTCATGAGCAACTTTCTAAACCACAGTGTTTAAATAAAGTAGGGGAAAAAATAAAGAAAAAGACTGTCTTATGGCACAGTAAAGTCAGTAGGCATGTCATTGTGTTGTAATAGAGGTGTTTGTTCATGGTAAACAAGTAGTAGATTGAGGAGGTTAACAATAGCAGGTGAGGTTGTAAAGACCAGGTGACACGGTCCTTATAGGACACAAGTGGCGTGCCACCAGCAGCTGTCACTTACTAGTCACATAAAATGCCTCAAACCCTGTGCTTGTAAATGTGTTTCCTCATTTAATTCTCCTGCCAACTCTTATGTGGATAGTGTCTTATTAGTCCCTCCATTTGAGAGAAAGAGCAGTTGAAGCTTAAAGAGTTTGGCTTAGACCATCTAAGAACATGATTGTGTGTGGCATAATCAGACGCAGGGTTCACAGTCTCTATCTGACTCCAAGACCTGTGCTTTCAGCCACTATGATATTGCTAAGGAATTTGGATTTTAGCCTTAAAATAATGAAAAACAAATGAAAAATCTTGAGCCCATGGTATTTGGTTCTGTTATTGCCACATTCTGTGAACTAAACAATGGAAAGTATGATTACTGTTTTATGTCTGGAGAAAAAGTTTAAGCAATTGAAAGAAAGGAAAACGTGGAGACATCGCACCCAAATGGTCCCTTTACTGGCCCAGAACTCACGCTGATTTTATATGGTTGGACAACATTGCTTTCCAAACACTTCACATTCTTTCAAGCAATCATGCTTTCATGATCCAGAAATCCCAAGAACACGTTTCCAATTAGATGCTCTTTCCAGAAGAACCTTAGTTATGTCTAGCCAAGTAGTTCCTAATTGGTGATGTCACTCGAAAAAATTCAAAAATTCTTAAATGACAGTCACAATGAAAGTCGGTGATCACATCTTTCAACCAAAGGTGTGTGCAGAATCTACACATCCCATTTGATATGAATCATACTTTACAAATGTACCATAAAAATTTCTTTGGTGTATTAGCAACTCATTAATAACATTCTCTACATCACCATATCTTTGATGTAAAGAAGTTAAGTAATCAACTTTCCTTATTAAAGCAACAGGATTTTTTTTTGTTCATGTCTATGAATGTTTGTTCTTAGCACGTTTCCCTGTAGCAAAATGTTCATGCCACTTCTACTGTCCATAGCTAATAATTAGGAGATTATTGGTTATCAACAATGTGTAACATAAGTGGACCCAGAATGTGACCAAGACATGTTTAACAGAATGAAATAGCTGCGTGAATGGAAATATATTCTGGTCACTTTTGTTCCCAGATAAATTACACAAAGGGCTGTATAATCTTACTGTTTTCCTATCTTTAAAAATCTATAGTAATGTTTCCATAAAGTATAAAAGTAACAGCAATTATGTGTTGCACATTTCAAAATGTTACCAAGATCCTTTGAGATTAAAATTAAGGAATTTTCTGGAGTCAAATTACTAGTAATTAGAAATTTAGAAATTTTGTCTAAAAAAAATTCTAAAGGGAACTAAAAGAACAGAAGATTTCAAAAAGTTGAAGGTTCATCAGAAAACTTTTATATGATGATCTTTATAAATAGCATAAAATACATGTAGGACAAGAGATAGAACAAAATTAAAGATAAATTATAGAATGGGAATAATAGCTTCAAAAATATGTCAAACTACAAATAAGGACCAGAAGTGATGAAGTAATAAAGAACATTTATAAAAGAGCTTCAACCAATATCAAACTGAGAAAAAGCTAGACGTTTTCTACTATAGATTCCAAATAAGAAAAAGATTACACCATCCCCCGCTATCACTTCTATTTGTCATTGAACTAAAAGTCCTATTTTTGTGCAATAAGGCAAGAAAAGTATGAAACAAAAAAGGGAAACCAATAAGAAAGGAGATGAAACTGATTTTATTTGAAGATGGTACAATGGTCTGTGTGAAAAAAAAAATCTCCCAAATTCATTAACAACATCAAACTATTCCTGAAACTAATAAATAAATGTATACCTAGGCCACAGAATACTAGTTATATAAAAATAAATATATACATTGCTTCTTTGTATACTCACAATGAATAATTAGCATTTAAAATTTAAATTTTAAATGAATTTGAGTGGGAGCAAATGCTTTGTATGCAGGAGGCCCAGCTTCCATCCTCAGCACCCCATGATCCGCAAGCCACTAGGAGTTGTCGCCGGCTATACCTGAGCAGGGAATCACCCATGAAAATCATGCGCTGTGGCTGCCAAACAAAGGAGAATAAACAGAATCTAAAAGGGAATAAGAGGGACCAGAGAGATAGTACAGTGGAGGAGGCAATTGCCTTGCCTTGCACATGTCCAACCCAGGTTTGATCCCCAACACTCCATACGGTCCACTATGCTCACCAGGAGTGATACCTGAGCACAGAGCCAGGAGTAATCCCTGAACATGGCCCAGTGTGTTCTACCCTGCCTCCAAAGAAATAGCAAGTGGACTTTGTTAATTAAAAGCAAAATATCTGAACTGATTCTTTGCCCGAAAATGGCAAATAAGCATATGAAAAGATGTTTAGAACTGCAGGTTGAAGTAAAAATTGCTTTACACCTAAACTACATACCCATTTGAGTGACTTAATAAAAAAAATCCTGTGCCCTAGAGAGCCAGAATGGCAGACTCAATGTGAGGGCAGAGCAACTAGGGCCACTCTTGAAAGGGGAAGTCCCACCTCAGACCCGCTACAGGTCCAGAGGGTTTGGGGGAATTCTGGCCCAAGGAAGGTCTACATCTACCACTCTCTACCCTAAGTCTGGACAACTCAAATTTCTACTGCCTCCATGAATCTGTTTTCTCTAGGAAAACTTATGAAATTAGTGTCATATGGTCTTGTACCTCCTGCCATGGTGCCTTTCAGTTAGTATATGCATTTTAGAATTCACTTGTGCCCCTTGCATCTCAGCAGCTTATTCTTTCCATCACTGACAACATTACTTGGATATATTACTTGATTACATCCAGTTTTTATGTAGCTTTATACCTTTTAAAGGAGACCTTTGTTGCTCCACATTTGACATGACTAAAACCAAAAAAAAATTAAACAAATCTTCACATGGAAAAGAAGAGGCAGAAGCCCTTTGGGGAACACTGGGTTTGATTCCTGACACCACAAAAATAAAGAAATAAACAAATCCCTAAACAGGCAGCATCAATTGCTGTCAAGAATAAAAGCGATAGAAACTCTCACTTAAGACTTGGTGCTTACAGCTACCTTGCAAGACATTTTGGCAGCTTCTTACAAAGTTAAATCTAGTTTTACCATATAATCCAATAATTGCTCTCCTAGGTACTTACCTAACCAAGAACATATGTCTACACAAGAACCTGCATTTGAATGACTGTGGCAGCTTTATTCAGAATCACCTCAAATCAGAAACAACCAGGAAATATGTGAATGGACAAATAAACCATGATATGTTCATATAATGAAATGTTATTCCATGATATAAAAATATATGATCTATAGAACCATGAAAAGATGTGTCAATCATACATGAATTTTACGAAGTGGAAGAAATTAATCTGAAAAGGCTACTTACTTTATTACTGCAATTGTATTATTTTCTGGAAAAGAAAAAATGAGGAATGGTATAATGGTTAGTGGTTAGAGTGGGAGGGATGCTGAAGGTCTGAAAACCAAAGATACCTTAGGCCACTGAAACTATTCTATTCGTTACTGTGATAGTGGAGTCATAATATGGATTTTTCAAAACTCGTAGCCTTTTGCAGCAAAGAGAACAGACATTATTGTATACAGATGTTAAATACATAATTTAGGAGATGAGGGCTCTCAAAATAGAATGTAGAAAGTAAAAAAATTATATACTCAATTACTACTATATTCCAAATGACTGAAATAATCTCTTAGCAGAGAACAGGAGCAAAAACTGCTGTTCAAAAAATCTAGAAAAAGCAGAGAATCTTTTAGACTAAAGGTTAAAATACACACACACAATCCTTATATACATAATGAATTCTTGGTAACTGAAGTAAAATATGAGTTAACGGTTCTGATAACACTTTTTTTGATGAGACATGCAGAATTAGGATGAGATGGATAACACATGGCAGTTGGGGGAAACAGTCTTCTCATTAAGGAAATTTAAAGTCAGAAATAAACAAGAAAGGGCTAGAAATACAGTACAAGGGGTAAGAAATTTGCCTTGCACCTGGTTGATCTTGGTTAATCCTTGGGACAGCATATGGTACCCCGAATATTAGCAGGAGAGACCCTTGATCCAGAAGTAAGAATCAGCAGGAGTAGCCATAAAACTCAAAAAAAGTAAAATAAAATAACAAGATAACTAAAATAATTCATGTGGCGATAGATGTTGTTAGAAACAACAGCATCGATTCTCCCTGAGGGGTGTGGCTGGCCAGGCAGGAGCCTTGGGTCATGGTACAGCCCCAGGCCTTGGCAGAAGGTGGAACTACAACCCCCAGAAGTCCGAGCAGAAGTGGAAGTAAACGGACATTTTAAACTCTCACACCGGCCAGTCTCCACCTCAGGTATTCTCCCTGGGGGGGGTGCGGCTGGTCGGGCAGAAGCCTGGGGTCGTGATAGAGCCCAAGGCCTCAGCAGAAGGTGGAACAACAACCCACAGAAGTCAAAGAAGAAGCAGAAGTAAATGGACATTTTGAACTCTCACAACGGCCAGTCTCCGCCTCAGGTATTCTCCCCTGGGGGTTGCAGCTGGCTGGACGGGTGCGTGGGGTCATGGTAGAGCCCAAGGCATCGGCAGAAGGTGGAATGACAACCCCCAGAAGTGTGATCGGAAGCAGAAGTAAACGGACATTTTGAACTCTCACACCAGCCTGTCTCTGCCTCAGGTATTCTCCCTGGGGGGGTGCAGCTGGCCTGGAGGGTAGCTGATCAAGTGGCTGCTTATTAATACAAAAACTAGAAAATTCAACACCAACAGAAGTTAATATCCTCAAGAAAAAAAGAAACAGTACGCTAGAGGAATCTATCCCTGAACACCGCAACACCATGGGGAAACAATGCAGATCCCCAGTTCAAAGAACAGATGAAGAAATCAACCCTGAAGACTCAAAAAAGAATGCAGATGTGCATGATCTCTCTGACAAGGAACTTAGAGAAGAAATTGGTAGGATGTTTAAGGAGCTCAACGAAAAAATGGAGCACATGTCCAACAAAATACAGGAGAACATAAACGAGGCAGTTGAAAGGGCAGTCAGTAAATTACAGGAGGAAATGAGAGCAGAAATGAGAACGATGCAAATAGAAATATCATCGCTTAAAAACTCAATAGATGAAATGAAAAACACAATCAGGGCTCTCAACAGTAGGATGACAGCAGTGGAAGAGAGAATCAGTGAGACTGAAGATGAGCTGCAGAAAACACTCAGAGAACTACATAAGATGGAAAAAGACTGGAAAATGGATCAGCAACGGAACAGAGAACAATGGGATGAAGCCAGGCGGAACAACATAAGAATCATCTGAGTCCCAGAGGGACAGGAAAGTAACCCCAAGGAATCTAAAACAGTTAAAAACATCTTGGCTGAAAAGTTCCCCGAGTTAAAGGATGAAGGCATCCAGATCCAAGAAGCCTGATGCGTACCAGCAAGAAGAGACCCCAATAGAAAGACCCCAAGACACATCCTAGTAAAAGTAATGGATGCCATAGACAGAGACATAATTTTTCAGGCAGCAATATCAAAGAAGGAAATTGTATACAAAGGAGCATCCATTCAACTTTCAGCAGACTTCTCAGAAGAGACCCTCCAAGCCCGAAGGCAGTGGTGGGATATAGTAAAAAACTCAATGAAATGAATGCCTCAGCAAGAATTCTTTATCTGGCCAAACTCTCACTGAGATTTGAAGGACATATATACAACTTCTTGGATAAACAACAGCTTAGGAACTTTGTAAACTCAAAACCAACCTTAAAAGAAGGACTGAAAGATCTACTATAAGACGAGACATAACCCAAAAGAACAACCAACCTATACAGAAAGTGGCACAAAATCCCATGACAATAATCTCTCTCAATGTCAATGGTCTGAATGCACCAGTTAAGAGACACAGAGTGGCAAAATGGATCAAAAAAATTGAATCCGACATTCAGCTGCCTTCAAGAAACAAACCTGAACAATTGGAACAAAGACAGGCTCAAAATAAAAGGCTGGAAAACAATCCTTCACTCAAACAAACCATCCAGAAAGGCTGGGGTAGCCATACTGGTATCCAACAACATAGACTTCAGGCTGAAGAAGGTAAGAAGGGACAGTGAAGGTCACCTCTTAATAGTCAAGGGATACATGTATCAGGAAGAAATGACGCTATTAAACATATATGCACCCAATGAGGGACCAGCAAAATACCTAAAACAACTACTAATAGTCTTCAAAGAAGACACTGACAACAACACAATTGTAGTTGGAGACTTCAACACTGCTCTATCAACCCTGGATAGATCAACAAGATTGAAACTTACCAAGGAAATACTGGCCCTAAAAAGAAGAGATGGAAGAAAGAGGGCTGGTTGACATATACAGGGCATTTCATCCCCAAAAAAGCAGAATACACTTTCTTCTCCAGTGCACATGGAACATACTCCAAAATAGATCACATGCTGAGCCATAAATCATACCTCCATAAAATCAAGAAGATAGAAATTGTGCCAACTATTTTTTCAGACCATGATGCACTGAAAACAGAAGTTAATTGTACACAAAAATGGAGACCAATAGCAAGTACCTGGAAACTAAACAGCTCACTGCTGAACAACCAGCAAGTCATAAAAGAAATCAAAGAGGAAATCCAAAGATTCCTGGAAACAAATGAGACTGAAGACACGAATAACCAGAACTTGTGGGATACAGCGAAAGCAATATTAAGAAGCAAGTTCATAGCTCTTCAAGCATTCATCAGAAAAGAAGAAAAGGCCATCACAAACAGTCTGACTTCACAACTTAAGATCTTAGAGAGTGATCAACAAAAGGAGCCCAACCCAAGCAGAAAGAAAGAAATAATAAAACTTAGAGCAGAAATCAATGAGATGGAATGTCAAAAAACAATCCAGAAGATCAACGAAACCAAAAGCTGGTTCTTTGAAAAAATAAACAAGATTGACAAACCACTTGCAAGACTTGTAAGAAAAGGAAAAGAGAGAACCCAAATAAATAGAATCAGAAATGAAAACAGGGACATCACAACAGAAACCACAGAAATTCAAAAGATCATCAGAGATAACTATGAGAGCCTGTATGCCACAAAACAAGAGAACCTAGAAGAAATGGACAAATTCCTGAATTCCTATAGCCTCCCAAGTCTGCAACAAGAAGATTTGGAATACCTCAACAAACCTATCTCCATCGAGGAGCTGGAATCGGTAATCAAAAATCTCCCCAAACACAAAACCCAGGTCCAGATGGATTCACCAGTGAATTCTACCAAACCTTTAAAGAGGACCTACTCCCAATTCTTCTCAAGCTCTTTCTGCAAATTGAAGAAACAGATACACTCCCAAATAGCTTTTACGAGGCACATATCACCCTGATACCCAAAGCAGACAGAGATGTCACAAAAAAGGAAAACTACAGACCAATCTCCCTGATGAACACAGATGCTAAGATCTTCAACAAAATACTAGCAAATAGAATCCAAAGAGTCATCAAAAGATTATACACCATGACCAAGTGGGATTCATCCCAGGAATGCAAGGATGGTTCAACATCTGCAAGTCAATCAACATAACACATCACATCAACAAAAAGAAAAATAAAAACCATATGATCATATCAATAGATGCAGAGAAGGCATTTGACAAGATTCAACACCCGTTCATGATAAAAGCTCTCCGTAAAATGGGGATTGAAGGAACCTTCCTCAATATAATCCAGACCATCTACTACAAGCCCACAGTGAGCATCATTCGCAATGGGGGAAAAACTGAAAACCTTGCCCCTTAAGATCAGGGAAAAGACAAGGCTGCCCACTCTCACCACTTCTATTCAATATAGTATTGGAAGTACTTGGCATAGCAATCAGGGAAGAAAAAGACATTAAGGGCATCCGGATAGGAAGGGTAGAAGCCAAGTTGTCACTATTTGCAGATGACATGATATTATACCTGGAAAACCCAAAACTCTCTACCAAGAGGCTCCTAGAAATAATACACTCCTATAGTAGAGTGGCAGGGTACAAAATCAATACCCAAAAGTCAATGACCTTCCTATATGCAAACAGTGAAAGAGAAGAAAAGGGACATTAAAGAAACTATCCCATTCACAATTGCGCCGCAGAAAATCAAATACCTAGGAATCAGTTTGATAAAGAATGTAAAGGATCTCTACAAAGAAAACTACAAAACGTTACTTCAGGAAATAAAAGAGGACCTGAGGAAATGGAGATGCATTCCCTGCTCATGGATCGGAAGGATTACCATTATCAAAATGGTAATACTCCCTAGAGCTTTATACAGATTCAATGTGGTCCCTATAAAGATACCCATGATGTTCTTCAAAGAAATTTAACAAACACTCCTGAAATTTGTATGGAATAATAACCCCCACGAATAGCTAAAGCAATCCTTGGGAAGAAAGAAGATGGGATGTATCACTTTCCCCTACCTCAAGCTCTACTACAGAGCAGTTGTAATTAAGACAGTGTGATATTGGTATAGAAACAGACCCGTAGACATATGGAATGGAACTGAATATCCTGAAACACACTCTCAAATATACAACCACTTAATCTTTGATAAAGAAGCAAAAAATATTAAGTGGAGCAAAGAAAGCCTCTTCAACAAATGGTGCTGGGAAAACTGGGCAGCTACATGTAAAAAAATGAACTTAGACCTCCTTCTAACGCCATGTACAAAAGCCAGAACAAAATGGATTCTAGATCTCAACATCAGACATGAGTCTATAAGGTACATCGAAGAAAACATAGGAGAAATGCTCTACGACATCGGAAACTAAAAAGTATCTTTAAAGACGACACACCACTGACCAAGCAAATGGAAGCAAAGATAAACAAATGGGATTATATAAAATTGAAAAGCTTCTGCACCTCAAAAGAAATGGTGACCAAGATACAAAGACAGTCCACAGAGTGGGAAAGAATATTCACCCAATACCCATCTGACAAGGGGTTAATATCCAGGATATATCAGGCACTGGTAGCCCTTCACAAGAAAAAAACAGCCAACCCCATCAAAAAATGGGGAGAAGAGATGAACAGAAGCTTCCAAAAAGAAGAAATTCGAATGGCCAAAAGGCATATGAAAAAGTGCTCTTCATCTTTAATCATCAGGGAGATGCAAATCAAAACAACAATGAGGTACCATCTCACACCACAGAGACTGGCACACATCAAACCAGCAAGAACAACCGGTGCTGGCGTGGATGTGGGGAAAAAGTGACTCTCATCCACTGTTGGTGGGAGTGCCGACTGGTCCAGCCCTTTTGGAAAACAATATGGGCATTCCTCCAAAAACTAGATATTGAGCTCCCATTTGATCCAGCAATAGCACTCCTGGGAATATACCCGAGAGACCGAAAAACACATAGCAGAAACACTATCTGTACTTCTTTATTCATCTCTGCGCTATTCACAATAGCTAGAATCTGGAAACAACCTAAATGCCCGAGAACAGAGGACTGGCTAAAGAAACTGTGGTTCATCTACACTATGGAATACTATGCAGCTGTCAGAAAAGACGAAATTATGAAATTTACCTGCAAATGGATGGGCATGGAGACTATCATGCTGAGTGAAATTAGTCAGAAGGAAAAGGACAGATATAGAATGACTGCATTCATTAATAGGATATAAATAGATACCAGTGTTTTACTAAGTGTGGGAAATGGTAATGGCAGATTAAAACTCACCATTGAATATACACAAAGAGACTTAAGTGATAAACTCTAAATATCTGCAGGGCTAGCCACAATGTGTAAAAGAAGAGGGAGCGAGATGCAGAGACAGAGAGAGAGAAAGAGAGGAAACAGGGCTACCTGCTATTGAGGCAGCCTGGGGTGGGTGGGGGGGGGTGGGGTACATTGGTGGTGGAAATGGGGCACTGGTGGAGGGATGGGTGCTGGAATACTGTATTACCAAGAACCAATTATGAACACCTTTGTAATTGTATGTCTCACAGTGGTATAATAAAAAATTTTAAAAAAAGAAAAAACAGCATCAATTAATATTAGTATAATATAGAAATATATCATTATATACAGAAAAAAACCTGATACATATATATCCCCTTGCCCGGTGAGTTAGTACATAGCAACAATATACCTAACAACAGACATTATTTTCTAACATCATTGTCCAGTAATAGGAACCAGGATTCTTTGAATAGTTGCTGATTTGGGGGCTCAAGCATGGATGAGCCTGAATATTTTCTGATACAAGAAAAGAAGGGACAGAAAGGTACAATGACAGGAGTCATTAAATAAGCAAATAAGTCAATAAATAAGCAAATAAGGAAAGAGATGAATGTCCCTTGCGGAAGAATGCACAAAATGTATGTAGATAATACATCTATATTGGAGGCAAGAGCGATAGCCCAGCGGGTAGGCGTTTGCCTTGCACGCGGCTGGCCCATGCCGGCCCGGGTTCCATCCCGGCATCCCATATGGTCCCCGAGCACCTCCAGGAGTGATTCCTGAGTGCAGAGCCAGGAGAAACCCTGGAGCATTGCCGGGTGTGACCCAAAAAGAAAAAAAAAAGAATACATCTATAAAGTGACACATGAACTCCCCAGTCCCTCTGATTTGGCCTGCACATACCGACTGCCAAAGACTACAGTAAATATGGAAAGAGCGGGGCGGGGGGGGGAGGGTTCTGAGGGAAGAAAACCACACATACTACCTCAGCCAACTTAAGTGATCTAGAATGTGATGTCCTGTTGATGGAATGTACCCTTGGATAAAATAATGAAAATAGCACTTTACCTCTGTCATCCTTCTCCAAATAGCTACAGCCCCAGCATAATCATAAGAAACATAGACAGATCTCAATGGAGGTGAGTCTATAAAAAATCTCAAAACTATCAAAAACTAGTCAAGTCTGAGAAACTTTGAAAGCATAGAGGAGTGGAAAGAGATATAAGGCCTAATGCACAGATATGTCTCATAGATGTGTTTCAGAACAGAAAAGGAGCATTAGAGGTAAGAAAAAAGGATAGTTGAAGAAAAAGTGAGCGTTAGTTCATAGTTCCGCATCAGTGTTGTGACAAAGATAGTGCACAATTGTAAGATAGCAGCTATGGGGAGACAGGGCTGGCGGGGGCCAGGGAGCAGGTGAGGTAATGCAGGAGCTACTCAGATGCCTTCAAATTGTTCCATAAAGCCAGAACCACCAAAAATTAAACACTTATTTTAAGAATTATAAACACCAAATTGCTGGTTCTAAAATCCAAAGAACAGCAAATTGGCATGAGGAAAAACAACTAAGCTAAAATAAGAAAGAACAAAAGTTAGGAAGAAGATCCTGGGGAGAGGAAATCCACAATGACCATAAAATCTAAATAGACACCATTCCTCCCAGAAGCATTGAAAGCCTAATGGACACAAGGAAGTAAAAATCAAAATATGTGAGTTTCTTGGCCATCAGTTTGACCAATATTTAAAGCATAAATTTAACCTATGTTTAAAAGGGTACAGCCAAGTGGACACATTGAAGTTTCCTCAGTCAAGCAAACTGCTGTAACCTTTTGCAAAAGAAGGTGGCAATCTCGATTAGATAAGCATTATACATTTACCAAGCACTTATTCTTGGGAAAACTGTCCTATGGCAATATGGACAAAACTGAACAGGGGCAGGAGTGATAGTTCAGCAGGTTTGCCTTGCATGTGGCCAACCCAGGCTGGATCTCCGGCGTCCCATATGGTCCCCTGAGCACCACCAGTAGTAATTCCTGAGTGCAGAGCAAGAGTAACCCCTGAGCAGTGCCAGGTGTGACCCCCAAAAAAAAAGAAAAATGAAAAGATAGATAGGCATAAATTCTTATTATGCTACTGTGATAAAACAATATTCTTAGTTATAGAAAAAAGGGAAATTATAGGCTACTAGGTACAAATGTCAGAACATTTTTAAAGCTTGCTATATGCATGTGTAAATAATTTTGGAAAACCACATACAAGCTACTAACATCTGCTACCACAAGGGAGGAACTTCAGGTCTCATCTTCTATTACCCCTCACACAGAAGCTGAGTTAAACTAAACTCAAATCTCAGATGTGACCATCATAAGTTACATTTAGCTGTGGGATTTTCAGAAAGAAAGAAAAAGGACATAGCAACCCCACAATCGTGATGGGGGGAAGGTTATGTTCCATGGGGCCACAGAACTTTCCACAGCAGAAAAAAAAGTCCCAAGTTGCTTATTTCTGTTAGGGACCTGCAGAAGAGAACTGAGCCCAGTGCATTTGCATTTATGTTCAGGTGCTGGTAATTGTTAAATTTCCAGAAGATGGGGAGGACATTCAAATTTACTGTGACCCGAAGAGAAACATAATTTTTTTAAAATATTTTATTATACCACCATGAGATATACAGTTACAAAGATGTTCATAAGATGTTCATACTTGGGGTTTTGGTCATACAATGTTCCAGCACCCATCCCTCCACCAGTGCCCATTTCCCACCCACCAATGTCCCTAATTCCCTCTCCCTCCCCCAGCCTGCCTCTGTAACAGGTTTTTAAATTCTTTCTCTTTCTCTCTCTCTTTCTCTTTTCCTTCCCTTCCACATTGTAGATTACAATACATACATTAAGAGATTGTCCTGTGTATCTTTTTGCCATATTTAATGCTCGGTTCTAGGTGAGAAACATAATTTTAAAAAATATTTTATTATACCTGGGGCCGGAGCGATAGCCCAGCAGGTAGGGCTTTTGCCTTGCACGCGCCAGCCTATGCCGGCCCAGGTTCGATCCCCGGCATCCCATATGGTCCCCCCGAGCACCGCAAGGAGTAATTCCTGAGTGCAGAGCCAGGAGTAACCCCTGAGCATTGCTGGGTGTGACCGAAAAAGCCAAAAAATAAAAAAATAAAAAAATATATTTTATTATACCACCGTAAGATATACAATTACATAGATGTTTATGTCCAGGTTTTGGTCATACATTGTTTCAGCACCAATCTCCCGCCACCAGTGCCCATTTCCCACCACAAATGTCCTCCACTCCTTCCCCTCTCCCCTAGCCTGCCTCTATGGAGGTTCCGTTCCTCTCTCTCTCTCTCTCTCTCTCTCTCTCTCTCTCTCTCTCTCTCTCTCTTTCTCTCTTCCTTCTCTTACACACTGTGGATTGCAATACATATATTTATAGGTTATCATGTGTATCTTTTTGCTCAGATTCAATACTCATTTCTAGGCTAGTAGAAATGAGTATTACTTACAACAATTGTTGTAAGTAATAACTTACAACAATTGTTAGCATACTGTTCCCTTCTCTGTCCCACCCAACCTCTGACTCCCAGACGCTTGTGGTAGATTCCATTTTGGAAAGACTTCCTGATCCATGTTTTGTCTGACCTTGGATATTTTGTCTGACCTTGGACACCATAATATATATATATACATATATATTTATGTCATGCAAATAAATGCAGTCATTCTATATCTGTCTCTCTCCTTCTGGCTAATTTCACTCAACATGATCCTCTCTATGGCCATCCATTTATAGGCAAATTTCATAACTTCATTTTTCCTAACAGCTGCATAGTATTCCATTGTGTAGATGTACCAAAGTTTCTTTATCCAGTCATCAATTCTCGGGCTCTCTGGTTGCTTCCAGATTCTGGCTATTGTGAATAGTGCTGCTATAAACATAAACGTGGGGATGGTGTTTCCACTGTGTGTTTTTGACTTCCCAGGGTATATTCCCAGGAGTGGTATGGCTGGGTCAAATGGGAGCTCAATTTCTAGCTTTGGAAGAATTTGTCCATATTGTTTTCCAAAAAAGTCAGTACCAGTCGGCATTCCCACCAACAAAGCATGAGAATTCCCTTGAGAAACAAAATTTTTGAAGATAAAATAATCATCAACAATGAATTCACCTCAGATGATGGCAACAATCGGGGGCCATGTTTGAAATCAATCCAGTCAGAAAAAGCAGCAGGTTATAACAGACAAACCCCAACGAACAAATCTGGAAAGAAAAAGCTGGCAAAGGGGCAAAGTCTGCAGAATACACGGAAGCAGCTCCTGTCTACCTCTCCACAGGCAAAGCTTTATTCCACAGCACTGGTAAAAGAGGCACCTGACGCTACTGACTTCTGGCCAGCGTCACAGTCAAATGCCTTGGACACAGAATAATGCCGGGTGTGTTTTGAGGAGGGAGGAAGGCAGTCAATCAGAAGTAACGTAACTGAAGTGAAAGATGAAAGTCTTCAACAGAGAAGCAGATTCATCTCCAATTTGAAAGACTACTAATATTTTAAAAGGGGAGGGCCAAAGCAATATTACCATACCATACTTTGGGTGCTTGCCTTGGACCCTACCTGCTGTAGGGTGCAGGCAGGTGCCCTGCTCTAAGGTGCAGGTAGGGTACAATCTTGACCAAGGTTCTCTCCTCTGCATCCCATCTTATTTCTCAAGCACCACTGTAAGTTATCGCTGAGTGCAGAGTCAGTAGTAGGCCTTGAGCATCACCAGGTAAGGCCATAATAATAACAATAATAATGATGATGATAATAAAACAAATAAATAAACACTACGAAATAAATTTAAAAAACAAAGAGAACAGAAGTAAAATTATAATTATATAGCAGCCCACCTGGTAAACACTAGTCTTGAAAAGATGTTATAGTCAAAGTAATTCTCTGGAATGGAAGTTTAAAGGCAAGTTTGACTCATAGCTACTATATTAAAGTACTTTTAGTCATGTGGGTGAAAGATGGCATGTTGAAAGAGAGATTAGAAGGGTCAAATACCCAATAGGTGGCTGGTTCAGGCTAACGCATCGAAACTATAGTAACTTCCATGTAACCATGCCTGTCAATGTAATGGATAAATCTGGCTTGGATGCAGGGAAAAGGGGACTCTAGTCCATTGTTGGTGGGAATGTCGACTGGTACACCCTTCTTGGAAAACAGTATGGACATTCCTCCAAAGATTAGAAATTGAGCTCCCATTTGACCCAGCAATACCACTCCTGGGTATATACCCTGGGAAGTCAAAACACACAGAGGAAACAACATCCGCACTTTTATTTTCATAGCAGCACTATTCACAATAGCCAGAATCTGGAAGCAACCAGAGTGCCCGAGAACTATGACTGGATAAAAAAACTGTGGTACATCTACACAAAGGAATACTATGCAACTGCTAGGAAAACAGTTATGAAATTTGCCTATAAATGGATGGACATGGAGAGGATCATACTGAGTGAAATTAGCGAGAGGTAAAAAGGACAGATATAGAATCACTGCATTTATTTGTGGGATATAAAAATAGCATGATACCAATATCTAAGGCCAGACAATACATGGATCAGGAGGTCTTATCAGTGGGTAGAACCTCCTGCTAATGTGTGGAAATCTGAGGTTAGGCAATACAGAGAAAAGGAACAGTATACTAATAATTATTGTAAATTATAATATTGATGTAGAACTGAGCATTGAATGTAAGTAAAAGGATATACATGATAACCTCTAACTGTATGTATTGTAAGCCACAGTTTGTAAAAGAAGGAAGAGAGAGAAAGAGAGAGAGAGAGAAGTGAAAATTGCCTGCCATAGGTGCAGGCTGGTGAGGGGGAGAAATCATGGGACATTGGTGGAGGGAAAGGGGCACTGGTGGAAGGATGGGTGCTGGAACACTGTATGACTGAAACCCAAATGTTAACACTTTTGTAACGGTATATCTCATGGTGAAATAATAAAAAATTTTAAAAATAAATAAAATTTATTTTATTGAAGTAATATGCTTTACAATGGTTTCCATATTAATGTTTTATTCTTGCTATGTTACTTCATCCCCACCACCAATGGATAACTCTTATCTCCAAAGGATAGCAAAAGGAGAAATTCTCAAACCTCTTCGGCCTGGGGCCCTTCTCAGAAAAATAATATCATGGGGCCAGAGTGATAGTGCAGTGGATACGGTGCTTACTTTGCATATAGCCAACCGGGTTTGATCCTGGGCACACCCATATGCTTCCCCAAGCTCCACCAGGAGAGCCCTTGAGCACAGGGCCACAAACAAATCTTGAGCACCACTGGGCATAGCCCAGAAACAAAAGAAAAATGTAAGAAAAAATAAAATAATAATATCAAGGGAGTCAGAGAGATAGCACAGATGGTAGCTTTGCACAAGGCCGCACAAGGCCTACCTAGATTCAATTCTCAGCCCCCCTGATATAGTCCCCTGAGTATCCTAGTGACCTTCCAAATCTCTCAATTGTTGTGGCCCCCACAACAATAGCAATCTATATTTATGAGTTTCATTTCCTTATTTGATTTAGTTACTCTTAGCACAGCTCTCTGTGTCAGTACCCCAAAGCTGGCACACTGATATCAACCAAGAATGCCTTCCCATACTACATTCTGGAGGAGAACAAGAAAGGTAATCAAGATAACATTGTTCTATGTGTAAAATAAGAGGGAGAGAGATGCAGAGACAGAGAGAGAGAGAGAGAGAGAGAGAGAGAGAGAGAAAGAGAGGAAACAGGGCTACCTGCTATTGAGGCAGCCTGGGGGGGGTGGGGGGGGTGGGGTACATTGGCGGTAGAAATGGGGCACTGGTGGAGGGAGGGGTGTTGGAATACTGTATTACCAGGAACCAATTATGAACACCTTTGTAATTGTATGTCTCACGGTGGTATAATAAAAATTTTAAAAAGATAACATTGTTCTAATGAATACATTTTAGAATTTTATATACCTTTATTTATGCTTGTCATTTCATTAACTAAATGATTTCATGGTTTTACCAGAGTCACTGTCACCAAAGTCACATTGTCCTTAGTACAATGTAGAAAAATATATCTGATGTCATTCGAAGCCAAATCATTTTCAAATGGAATTAGAAATGCTACCAAGTTTTACAGCACCAGTGATAGTCACTCCAATATCAAGATCTTCATCTTACTGTGAACAACTTCTTCCCAATAAAAGCAATGATTTATAATAGTTCTGGTGGGGGAGCATGTCCTATTTTGATTTGTTTTATCTCATCTGGTACTGCATTAGTCAGAAGCCTGGAAATGTATGTGTTCCGGGTCTTGCAACAGAATTCTTGCCAAAAAAATATTTATATATTTCTATTGAGGATTCTCTTTCTCACCATCAGTTTATAAACACTGACACCAAGCATTCTCTGATGATCTCCAAGTTCAGTGGAACCATACTCCTATCCACGGCCTATTTAGAAACTCTACAAATTTTAAATTAAAGCATGCAAAATTCTCATAAGGGGAAGTGAGAATAAATATGTGTAGTATATCTTATCAATATTTAATTTTTACTTTTCAAAAAAATATTCCCATACACCTAAAATACCAGAATCTCAAGATGCTAAGAAGGGGTGGGGGACATAATCGCTACCATTAGACATTCAAGAGTCTCAGGGTCTTTGTTTAACGCTTCTGCTGAAAACTGAGTCAACCAGATTTCACTCAGCCTGGATGTATTATAAAATTTTAAAATAATAAATACCAGAGAGAGAACACAGGGGGTAAGGTTTGATGTCCTGGCACTGTTTATGATTTCCTTAGCACAGAACCAGGAATAAACCCTGAGCACTTCTGGATGTGGTACCAACATCAAAATCAATAAGCAAATATATAGATGAATAAAATAAAAAATAAGCAAAATTAAGCAAATTAAATGAGACAATATAGTTAAAGAGTCTGTATATTACCCTAGTGAAATGCAGGCAGGTACCAGAGTATCAGTGTTTCTACCTCTTCCTTTGTTTGCTCTCCGTGTAAAGTGTTACTGGCCTTCTAAACTGTGGGTTCTTCAAGGAGATAAGTCTTAATGTCCTAAGATAATATTAGATGTAATTAACTACCTTGTCTTGTGTATCCAGAAAGATTCTACCTAAGTACTACTGGTGTGAGACTTCAGAAAGCCACCACTTAAATCATTTTCACCCAGGCTTACTTCTCTCACACAAATCTCAGCTCAAGTGAAGGACGGTAGGAGGGCTGGATTGCTTCCATTTTTAAAAGCAAGGTTAAATGGAAGCTACTTTGGTAAAGCAAGACCTAGAAGAATAAAAGATAAAACAAAATGTCTCTGAGAGCTAAAGCTGTAGAGATACATTAGATTTACTACAGGCCACAGAGCAGGGAAACAAAACAGTTCAGAGGCCAGGGCCCATGAAATATCAGCTTGACTGAAATCAATAGAGTTGTACCAGAAACCAAAACAAATGCCCCCCCATCCAAAGAAGAGACAGAGGGCCAGAAAGATAGTACAGCAGATACAATGTTTGCCTTGCAAGCAGCCTTGCAACCTGGATTGGATTCTGGCAACCTATATGGTTCTCCGAATACCACCAAGAGAATTCCTGAGAGCAGAGGCAGAAATAACTCCTGAGCATTCACCAAGTATGGCCCCACAACAAACTAAACAATAACAAAAAAGAAAGACAGACCATAATATCTTGACATTTCTACATTTTTGTCTGCTCCTTAGGGGAACTCAAGACATTTAAAATAAACTGCTAAATGCACACTATCCTACAATGACGTCATCACACGAAGGGTAAAGAGCAGCACCAAGAATCTCAGATGGAGAAGTTAGTTTCTCATATGAGAGAAGTCTGTATCAGAAGTTAATTTCAAATTCCAAAATGTGTTTAAAATAATTTATTCTAATTGCTAGGCGTCTCATTCTCAGAAAGGAAATGACCTAACTCAAGGTCAGAGCAACAAAGTCATTATGGCCTATTTTACAAGCTGCCAAAGACATGACAAAAATTAAATGAATAGACATATTAAGTTTTCTTAAATAAATATACAATCGCTTATTTCCCTTTAACTCAACTGCATAAGAGATACATAAAAGAATTCGTATTACAAGTCTACCTACAAAGGTTTCACACTAATCAACTTTAAGTAAGGGATACAAAGATGGGGTTTATATTTAATGCACTATTGTAAATTGCACCAATTTCCAGTGTTAACGTTGGCAACATCAGATGCCAAAAAAGCTTTTAAATGACTGTAAGGAGCATGCCTTCCAAAACTATTAGAAAAAATAGGGAAATTGGGAGCAAAGAGAGGGGAAAAATTTCTTTTGTCACCTAATATCCTGGAGGAAGACAGTACAGGGTCTGCTGAGCTAAAGGAAATTGGTCTTCTGCCTCCTCAGTCAAGGATGGAATAGTGTCCTTATTATCTCTCCTATACAAATCAGGACAGCCATTGGCTGAGATAAAGCCCCATGCTTTCAGCCACACAAGGGGCAATATTGATGTATACTAGCTTATTTTCAGATGAGTTTGCATTTCATTTTAAAACAGAGATCAGCATCATGTAGAGACTCAGATACACGGGGAGAGCTGCCATCTGGCTCTCCCTAACTCAGCTAACCAGGAGGCTTCCAGGAGGCAAGATGGATTTTAGTCCTGGTCCATCACCTCAGTAGGTCCTCGGAAGTAGCCAGATGAAACTCGATCACCATAATAGCCGCCATTTTCAAGGTCCGTACTCCACAGCTCATAAGAGCTCCTCCCAAGAGAGAGGCTGATTGTCTGCCTGCCCACCCTGTGCTAGACTGATGGGGTTTCTTGGGGTGGGGGCAGATTTTTGCTCCTAGGCCTGTCCTCCGTCAGGCTCCCAGAAGTCAGAAAACCTCACACAACACAACCACAGTCATCCTCTGGTTTGGACTCCACAGCTGGACACAGTCCAATCCCCATCGTGCTCGTGAGATATCTCAAAACCTGGTATACTACAAACGTGGGGGAGTCAGAGGCTAGGTAAGACAGAGAAGGGAACAGTGTGCTGATAATCATTGAAAATGATGATACCATCTGGGAACTGAACATTGAATATAGGCAAAGAGATACACATGATAACCTCTAAATGTATGTATTACAATCTACAATGTGTAAGAAAGGGAAGTGAGGAGAGAGAGAGAGAAGGAGAGAGAGAGGAAAAGAGAGAGAGAGAGATAAAGGAGATAAAGAACCCGCCATGGAGGCAGGTTGGGGAAGAGGGAGGGAAGTGAACATTGGTGGTGGGAAATGGGCATGGGTGGAGTGATAGGTGCTGGAACACTGAATGATGGAAACTCAACCATGAATTGTAATTGTATATGTCATGGTGGTATAATAAAATATTCAAAAAATAACAAAATTAAAGATTTTACTGTTGAAAGAACATAAAACACATATCAGTAAAACTTTATTCCAAACTACTCACTCCCACAATCTGAATTTTACTCAAATCATAATTTTTAGCAATGCATCAGATGAACACCTACAAATTTTAAAGCAGCTTCAGGTAAAATTACCTTGGAGATTATGGGAAATCAAAATGGGTACAATGAGCTCTTTAATGTGTGATTTAACAATAGATAAGAACACTAAGTTATTTCAATATATTTGAGCAGGAATGGGGATTCAGGACATAGTTAGATGCCACTGACAAGGAAAGTTTGGGTAACCAACATACTTATTCTCCTAATAAACAAATGTTAGCTGAATGAATAAGCATTCAAAACATGGAGATCCAATTACTCTATCACTTTTTAAAGCTTTGTGTTGATCTGAGGTCAAAACATGATTTCTTCCTTTACTAATTTTATGACATAATGTATTAATTTTTTGTTTTAGAAAGGGGTGTGCATAACACTATTTTATGGATTAAAAGAGATTTGAATCAAAGTGTTTTACACTAAGGAAAAGAGGTGAAAATTATAACTCAAGGATAATAAATAATTTAACTGATAAGTGATCAGGCTAGGATGCCATAGTTTGAATGCCTATAAACATGTGTTCCTATTTAAATGATCCAGCATTAGTTCACAAATTACCGAATTCATGACCTTTGTTTCACACTTTCTTTACACGTGTAAGATTCACCATCCAAGATCTGTTGTACTTTTTTTTTTTTGCTTTTTTGGGTCACACCCAGCAATGCTCAGGGATTTCTCCTGCTCTGCACTCAGGAATTACTCCTGGCAGTGCTCAAGGGACCATATGGAATGTCGGGGATGGAACCTGGGCCAGCACGGGCGGGCGCATGCAAGGCAAACGCCCTACCCGCTCAACTATCTCTCTGGCCCCCTGTTGTACATTTTAGCACTCAAGAGTTCCCCTTCACATTCCTTCCAACGTGTCCTATTCCTCTCTCTTTGCTCAACAACCTCTTTTTCACTGAATCTGGAGACTTGTTGTATTGTTTTCTGCCAGTTCATTTGCTTTAGTTATTCATATTTCAATTATTAGTGAAACCATCTGGAAATGATCTTTTACAAAATTGCTTATTTCACTTGGCATAATCACCTAAGGGTTCAACCATTTTGCCTCAAAGGTGTAATTTCACCTTTTAAAAATAGAATAGTAGTTCACTGAACACATCACAACATCTTTAGCCAATTACCTGTTAATGGATATGTAGGTTCCCTGTTTTTCTACATTCTTGCCAATATTCACTATTTCTAGTTTACTTGATCTAGTTTTCATGAGTGTGAGGTATTATATCATTTTAGTTTTCATTTGCATTTCCCTAGTAATCAGTAAGAATGCACTATCTTTGTTGCTGTTATCATTTATATGCCTTTGTAGGCCATTTGTATACCTTGTTTGGAGACACTGTCAATTTGTGTCCCCCCATTTAAAAAACATTTTTTGCACTTTGGCATCATTATTAGATTTAGGGCCCCACATTGCAGTGTTGGGGCTGCTCCCAACTCTGTGCTGGAGCTGCCTTCCTCTAGCTGTTCAAAGGATGATGAAGAGCTGGGAATTGAATTCCAGTTTCCAGGTACAAAGCATGCACTCTGAGTTACCTCTCCAGCCTATGGCTGTATTGCCAATAGTTGCTTGATTTTTTTTGTTGTTTTGGAAATTCTTTATATGTTTTGACTATGAATCTGTGTGAAAAATATAATGTGCAAATGCCTTCTCCTCCTATTTTGCCATTTAGTTTTTGTAGTTAAGTTCTTTTATTGTGTAAAAGTTTTCAGTTTCATGAAGTCCCATTTGCTTTTCCTTGCTTATGTTTCCCTCACTGATTTTGTCTACATATTCATCTCCTAAAGCATATCACCTATGCTTTCTTCTGTGTTTTAATTCTTGAATCCATTTTGAGTTCTTTTTGTATATAGTGTTAGTTTTTCAGTGATTCCTCTCTTCTTCCTCTTCTCTTTCCCTCCTCCCTCCTCTTCCTCCTCCTCCTCCTCCTTCTCCTCCATTTTCTTCTTCTTCCTCTCCTTCTTCCTTCTTCTTCCCCTCTTCTTCTCCCTCCTCTTCCTCTTCCTCTTCCTCTTCTCTTCTTCTTCTTCTCTTCTTCTTCCTTCTTCTTCTTCTTCCTTCTTCTTTCCTCTTCTTTCTCTTCTTCTTCCTTCCTCCTCCTCCTCCTCCTCCTCCTTCTTCTTCTTCTTAATTTTCTTCTTAATCTTCTTCTTCTTAATTTTCTTCTTAATCTTCTTCTTCTTCTTCTTCTTCTTCTTCTTCTTCTTCTTTTCTTCTTCTTCTTCTTCTTCTTTCTTCTTCTTTTCTTTGTGATTATGCATTTATCCCAGCACCATTTGTTGAGATTGGATTTTCCCCCTACTTATTGTCTTACCTCATTTCTCATGGACATGACAACTTTATATACTACCTGAGTTTCAGGAAAAATTTAAAGTAACCTACAAAGATAGTTATAATACAAAAATCACTAAACCAAATGAGGGAGAAGCTGATTTTTACAGAAGGTAAAATATACTACTGAAATACATTTTATGATTTCATGATTTCTAATATAAAACATACAACAACTTCATAAATCAATTATCCATAAAAATTAAAATAAGATTTATCTTTTTTCTCTGAGGACAATAAATGGAACAACCAAACAACAAAAATTCTCAATGATATCCATAGCAAAATATTTTAGACTTTCTCAACAGAAGTACCATACCAAATTGCTGTTGCAAAATTTTATAAATACCATTACTAAGCAAACCAAATGAAGTTTTTGAATTTGAGAAATTAATATTGTAATAGATGTATGGTGGTTAAATTTGGAAAAGGAAGTAAGAAAGAAAGAGGGAAAAAAGGAAGGAAGAAAAAGAGGGAAGAAGGAAGGAAAGAGGAAGGAAGGAAGGAAGGAAGGAAGGAAGGAAGGAAGGAAGGAAGGAAGGAAGGAAGGAAGGAAGGAAGGAAGGAAGGAAGGAAGGAAGGAAGGAAGGAAGGAAGGAAGGAAGGAAGGAAGGAAGGAAGGAAGGAAATCTCAAAGGTTCATTCTACATGAAACAAAAGAACATCTCATTGAACAATCCATCACTCTATTGATTCATATGAGAGAAGGTCTTCATAGAGTAGGTATACTTTTTTGCTTCTAGATAGTTTGAATTACTGCACACTGTCTTTGTATGGGAGCTGAGACTCATATTAGGGGTCAGAACTCTAAAAACACTAGAATTTCAGTTTTATCACTTCATTGTGCTTATTAAACTATTTTCTCTTAGGAAGTAATTCCAAACCCCTGAAAATGAAAGGGACAATCACTTAAGAAAATTGCATTCTACATCATTACCAGTCCGGAAAGGAGAAAAGGATATAGGGAAAGAGAGGATCGAATAACAATAGGCTTCATGATTAAGTCATTTCTGGCTAAAGCCCTGAAGATGTATAAAAATGCATAATAATTGCCTAGAAAAAGAATGAGAAGTTTGACCTTTATTTGGAGTAGGGGCTGAATGAACACTTTAAGCTGAGTGTCTCATTTACAAGCTCAGAACAACCTTATAAGATCACTAGATCACTAGTATCCATTGTTCATTGATTTCCTCGAGCGGGCGCCAGTAACATTTCCATTTGACCCTATCACGTGCCAGTGTAGCCCAATAGCATCTGCTTGCTTCAGGAATACCAAAAGCCTGAAACTGTTTGTTCAGGGTCTTGACGAAGAAGTCTGACCATCTTGTAGGTGGGCGGCCACATGATCTTTTGACGTCCTGTGAGATCCAGTTGGTAATGGCTCTAGTCCAGCAGTTATATTCGATATGCCAAAACCAGTAATAAAAATGTATATCTTCCCGACCTTATGAGAAATATTATTATTATTCATTTTTGCCAATAAGAAAAAAATATACTAAACTATTTGGTCATGTGGGAAGCACATCCACTCAGCTTACAAATGTCAGAGCCATGATTCAAAGGCCAGCAGTTTCACTTGGATGCTATCTTACAAAGCTCCACATCAGATGAAAACTGCACTCACTGATGTTGGAACTTACGCTGTTTCTCATCATGTAAGCTGGCTTTGATCTTTGAAGAGCTGCCCTTCAAATGCCTGCCCACCAAGGAGGGAAATAGTTGAGGTCACTGCAAATAAGTTACAATTATTCATATCTATCCAGGAAATAGGACATTTATGGAGTTCTGAGTGGCTGCACTAACAATCCAATGTTTCACTCTTTCAATTTAAGGGCATTCTAGATATTTAAAATGTTAAGCAAAAAATTTATCATCTTCTTTGGAGACTATGTTTCATGATTGCTGTGCTCTTCGAGGCTGTAAAATGCTTCATGTAAAATAACAGGCTAAGAATAATCTGCAAAGAATTAGAGCCTGGTTTGGTAAGATATGAGCAACTGGAACACATAAAAACTGCCCCATCGTTGTCCCCCACAGTGACATTTTGTTCTAAGAGTGAGGAGAGTCTTTATAAAAAAAATTTAATTAAGGGGGCAAAGATAACTATGTCAGACTAGTCATTAAAGTCAATTGCTATCCTATTCAGACCTCAAAGGATAGGGTAAACAAGGTATTAGGACATAAAATATAATGAAATTGAGATAAATTTACTGGTATCTTTAGTACACATTCCTATGTCCTAATTGTTAAACACTGTAATCCTCATTTATGTAAAATTTCATGGTTTTATTTCTGCTTTCACTAACTGCTTTAACATTTAATGAATTTAATGTTGAAAGTATTTATTGTTGCTATTATGAAATGTAAATATGAATTACTATCAATTTCCTCAGCAAAAAATATTTCATGTGAAGCTTTTTATATGAATGGACTAGTTACTTTTATATTATAATGTAAAAAGGAATACTAGACAAAATAAGGCCCTTCCTTTCAGGGGGTTTGATGGGACAGGGGAGAGAAAAATATGAATTAAAATTAAATTCAAGTCAACCATAAATTCGGGACCATGTTTGAAGATATTTAAAATTAAAGAGTTTTATTTTATTTTTGTTTTTTGGGCCACACCCAACTATGCTCAGGGCTTACTCCTGGCTCTGCACTCAGAGGTTACTTCTGGTGGGGCCTGGGGACCATTCGTGGAGTTGTGAATAGGGCTGGGATTCAATCCTAGTCGGTTATGTGCAAAGCAAGCACCCTATTGCTGTATTATTGCTCTGGTCTTAGAGAGTGTTTTAAAACAATAAAAAATATATTTGAGATTAGGTAATTATAAGGAAAATACTGAGATGCAATTTAAATGCCATAAAATTTTCTGATGAGGGGTTGGAGAGACCAAGATCAATCCCCAGATATCACAAGGGTTCCAGAGCCCTCCAGAAGTAATCCCTGAGTACAGAACCAGGAGTAAACTCTGGCACTCCAAATGTGGTCCCAAATGCATCCCCTACAAAATTTCATGCTGATGAGGCTGGAGAGATAATACAGGTGTTAAGGTGCTTGCCTGTCCTTACACAAGTCCTGACCTCACATATGGTTCCTCCAGTACTTCCTAGAACTATCCCTGAGCACAGAACCAGGAGTAAACCCTGAGGACCCCTGAGTGTGGCAAAAAAAAAACTAAACTAAACATTCATTGTTAATATTAATTAACTCTATATAAGAAAATACAGGAAATGAGGAAGATGTGGTCTGAGGAAACACAAGAAAAACGTTGATGCGGGAGGACTATTAAATTTTAGTGAGAAAATGTGGTATTTGTCCAAATGTAGAATTCCTGGGGAAAATGACCAGCCAAAAATAATGTTGTCTATTTATTTTTTATAGAATCAATGGAAAAAACTGCTCATGGAAAAAAAAGAGGCAATAAAAATGGTACCTCAGACTTAAGATTGTAAAGAGAATACAAAAGATCCAAATATTGTGAAAACGTTAAAGCAAATAATTTTAATAAAAGATAGGAATTGTTCTTTTTTGATATGCTTGCAACCCTTAAGTTTTGTGGGAATTGTCTTGTTTTATACATTTTTTAGTATGTTTATGTATTTGTTTTCTTTGTTGTTATTTTGTTTTGTTTGGGGACCACACTCTGCAATGCTCAGGGGTGATTCCTGTTTCTATCTTCACGAATCATTCCTAGCAGTGTTTGGGGGATCATATGGGATGCCAGGGGATCAAACTCAGGTCAGTTGTGCAAGGCAAGTGCTACAAGCTGTATTACTCTCTCAGGCCTTTTGTTTTATTATAATATATATTTTTATTCTACAGTGTCTCAGAAAATTACCTCTCAATTCTCCCCTAAATACTAGCTTAATATAGTAAAAAATAAAGCTATTTATTACCCAAAAGTGATTTATTACCCTATTGCTTGAGAACAATTTTCATGATGGAAGTGGGGGAAATTACACATAGGTAGAGATGTGAAACTAAGTCCTGGGTTTCTATAATATTTAAAGCAATGATCAGTTCATCACTTGTCACTTCACTTGTCTTCCCGTTGTTCACCAATTTGCTCGAGCAGACACCAGTAACATCTCCTGTATCCCGTCCTGCCACGTGCTAGTGTAGTCCAAGGGCATCTGCTTGACTTCTCGGCCTAGGTAAACATAACTGCTGCATTCAGAGATGTTTGTTCTATTGAGAATGAATGGGGCCTCTGGAACTAGTTCATTTTTCATGAACATAGTTTTGTTGAGATTCAGCTCTAGACCTATCTTTTCACATTCTCGGTCAAAGTCAGCCAGCATTTGTGCCTCTTGGCTAATGTTTGGTGTTATTAGAATGATGTCATCAGCGAAGTCGAGGTGATGTAGTTGCCGACCATCTATCTTCACTCCCATTCCTTCCCATTCTAATTGTCGTATGATATTCTCGAGGATGGCGCTGAAGAGTTTTGGTGAAATGGTATCACCCTGCAGAATCCCTCTTTTGACATCAATGATCACTTCCTTGTAGAATGGTGAGATCCCAGTGGTGAATCTGTAATACAGCTCATGAAGGATCTTAATGTATTGGGTTTGAACACACTGGTTTGCTAGGGCTTTGATAACCACTTCAGTCTCCAACAGAATCAAAGGCTTTCTTTAAATCAATGAACGTGAGACAGAGCAGCATCTTGAACTCCCTACAAACCTCAATGAGCTTGGTTATGGTGTGGATATGGTAGATTGTGCTGAATCCTTTTCGGAAGCCAGCTTGCTTGCATAGTTGTCCTACATCTAATGTTCTGCCAATCCTGTTCAGGATGACTTGTGTAAACAGCTTGTAGATGACGAACAACAGGTAGATGGGGTGATAGTTGCCAATGTCGTGAATGTCTTCCTTCTTGAACAGTAGAACTGTCCTGCTGGTTTTCCATTGGGAGGGCACCTTGCATTCGGACAGGTAGCATGTGAAGTGCCGAGCCAGTGTATTGACGAGTACTGACGGCAGATTCTTCAAGTGTTCATGTTGATTTTGTCTGGGCCTGGTACTGTTCCCTTCTTTACCAACGAAATGGCATGTTGGATTCAGAAGGGAAAACATTGGGAACGACATATTCATCCTGCGGAATTTGTTATGTGGGCAGGTGGACATGGATATCAAAGAGATCTGAGTAGAAGTCATGGATTATCTTCTCCATTGCCTTCTGGATGTTGTGATAGATCCATCAGAACGTCAGAGGACATTCATCTTGGTCTTATAGTTGGCGAAGGGCAGGCGGGTGTTGCGAATGCTTTTCCCGGCTTCTGCTGCATCTTCCAGTATTTCTGCTCTTCTCTCTTTGAGGTCTTCCTTTATGGCTTCTCTGCACTGCTTTGCAAGCTTGGACATTAGCATTTGGTCGCCTGAGGCTCACACCTTGCCACATTGGCGAATGAGCCTCGAGAGTTTTTAAAGACAGGTATCCTTTTGTGGCTTTCTCTCTGTTGAGTATTCTTTGCACAATCATGGAGGTGCTGAACCAGTCAAGTTGTATTCTTCATCATTGTCATCAATGATGGTATCTTCCCATGTTGCTGCAATGGTGCCAAAGAGTTCCCAATTGGTGGTCGTTCTGGGAATTCTCTTCTTAAACTTTGTAGCCTTTTCTGCCTGTTGTGTGAAGTAGAATTTTGCATGAAGGAGAAGGTGGTCTGATCCTGTGGAATTTTGGGATAATTCTTTCTGACCCTGATGAGTCCTTAATACAGCAGCACTAAGAAGGATGAACAAAGAGTGCCTGATAAAATTTCAGGGCCAAAACTAGGTTGCCAAAATGAAGAACTAAAATGACTGTATTTTCAGTGCACTTACTCTGGCATCAAAAGCATATATCAAGGACCTGATGGTGCAAGCACAAAAGATCAGTATGACATCATTGTTCTGACTGAGATGAGGAGGCATCAATAGCATCACGCCATTTTTGACACCAGAGAACTCTTCCTAGGAGCATGCGACAAAAGAGGTGTCAGTGGTGTCAGTGTCCTTGTCAACACAAACCTGGCTGTGAACATTGATTCATTTGAATGCCCTAACAAACCAGATAGGACAATTACACTTGAAGAGGTGTGGCCCTGCCAGCAATTTCAATCTCTGTTGTCTACACACCACCGCCACATACAAGGAAGTTGAAATTGAGAAATTTTACATGGAACTGGAGGAGTTCTATAAAAAGATCACACCTTCTACAAGATCATAGTTGATGATTTTAATGCTAAGATACGACCTGAGAAGATCGGCTGAAGAACTCCACATTGGGACCCATGGCCTAGAATGGAACGAAGAGGGTGAGAGACTATCTGAGTTCATCATGTCCACCAAGACCATTCATGGGTACTCACAGTTCCAGAAGGCTGAAGCGAAACGTTGGACATGGGGAATCTCCTGGTGGACAATTCCACAATGAAATTGACCACATCATCTTCAATCGAAGATTTTGCCTGACTGATTTGTCCTGTCATCCCAAAATTCTAAACAGGATCGGACCATCGGTCTCCTTCATCAAAAAGTATCTTCACTGTCTTGTCTGTCTTTCCTTCTCATCATCGATTTGCTCCAAAGCGGGCCCCAGTAACATCTCCATATGTCCTGTCTCATGCTAGTAGAGCCCAAAGAGCATCTGCTTGCTCCAGGAACATAAAGAGCCCCAATCCATTCTGGAATGAGGTCTAAAATTGTTACTAGGTATTTGGCATATCAAATATCTTAGCACTGCAAAGTATCTTAGCACTGCAAAATTGCAGAAATTCAAAAAAAAGTCTTCACCTTGTAATAAAGAAGTTTAGAATAAGTTCTCTTGAGTTAGCAGCAAAAGCTTTTTTATCTATTTCTGACAAAGAAAATAGGAAGCTCATGTGTCCAAAGCAAAAAAGAACCACTGCTCAAAACTTGAAAATTTTTTGTGACTTTTTTTTTCTAACTTGAAACTGACCAGAGAAATGTGAAAAGGAACCCACTATTCACCAGCACCCTATCATCACAAGTAGTTCTTTTCAATCACTAAAATACTGTAAATAATTAGAAATTATAAATAATACCAGTTGAAGTTCTGCCAACTCTACAGACACTTTGGAGTGGGGAAAAGAAAATTAGAAAGGAATAAAAGAATAAAATTCTGAAAGGAATAAAAGAAATACTCTGAGGGCATAAATTAAATTTAGATCAGAATCATATTATTAGTCTATCTTTTATCACAATTACACAATACCATTTATATATTGTGGTAACAGAAATAGGGAATGAGCGCCTATAAAAAACCATGGACTAATCCAAACATCGAGCTTAGTATTAATTCCTTAGTATTAATTCTCATGCCCTTTCTTTCCCCTCCCTGGGAATATTGTGCTGGCAGCCAGACATTTCTGCTGACAGGGGAGGCACAACCACATTTTTCTCTCCCTGGAAATCAATGCCGCTACAAGAACTAATAACATGATCTCGTTCCACTTATACTTTCATTGAACTTTCAAAATGAAATTTGCAGAGTAGGATGTTGAACTGTATTCTTGATTTAACCTCAAAAGCTTCATCGCCAAAATGCTGATTGTAAATTTGCTGAAAGTAATCTGAGCCTTTCTTTAAGCAAAATGCTGTCCTGATCCGGTTTGCCTCCCTACTGCACACACCTTATCCCATACACACTTTTTCTTATTTAATCAGAATAATGAGTCAAATACTGAGCAGTTAGACAGTATGATGATTGCAATCAATTTTCAAACAAGAGGGAAGCCAAGAAAATACTAAGTCCTGATGCCTTTGTCCTCTTTACCCGGACTGCCCTCTGTTAAAACAAGGTGGGAAGAACGGAAATGTATCTATTCATGCCAATTCTGTGCCTCACTCTCTGTAAGGTACAAATCAAATCAAAATAGCTCCCTCTCTATAAGAGGCTATCCTTTATTCAATAAATGAATGTGCCAAATGCAATTCTCTGTATTGGAAAGAGTAGAAGTTTACAGGTACACTTGCTCTTAACAAAAAGGCCGTGAGGTTGGAAGTGAACTGTAATAGCCTTGAAACTTGTACCAGTATCTTATAGGTAGGCAATTTAAAAATCACCGGTGGAAAAATCACACTGTGTATGGATGTGAGAGATCAATGTAGCACACACAAAATAAAATAAATAAACTGGGAAGTGATAAGAAAATGCCATAGGTGGGAGACTCTTGGTATTTTAAAAAAAAAGAATTGTCCCAGGAAAAGTGTCTTAGTGTAGATAAAGATGAGACCATGGAACTGCAGAGTTAGCTGGAAAAAATGTCACCAAGAAAAAGGGCAAGTGGAAAATGCTTAGAGCTGGGGATGCTGTTAGAGAACTTTAGTGGGAGGTCAATGGAGCCAGTGGCCTTCATCCTCGGTGAGGTCAAGTATTAAACAGGCTGCCAGAACATGGCTGGCTTCCCCAGGTGGGCTTATCAGAGATAGACCCAATCCAGGTTTTGAGCTGAGATTTCGCAGGTATGCCTCACTTATTTAAGTTTTTGCAGCTCTAGTTTTGATCTCAGAGGAGGTTCTCTGCATATTTCAGGCTAAAAGAGATGGAAACAAACCCCGAATAGGTCCATTCTTACGTCATATCATTTTCTGAAGCAGTATCAGCATTTACTATTCATTGTAGATCTTTGATTATGCCATGGAAAACCAGTCTACCCAACAAAGAAAGTAAACTAAACGATTAGTTCATCATCAAATCCTGCGTAAACTGGATTTG
>JAJIBD010002002.1:0-57681 GCA_021461705.1 Cryptotis parvus
GTTATTGCCTCAATTTTTAAGTCTTCATGAATCGGTTTTACTTTATCTTTAGATTGGTCATGAGAAAGATTGCTGCGCTTTGCTCTTTGACTCGATCTAATCTGTTCCTCCCTTTCTTCCTCATCAGAGCTTGTGGTATCTGGCAGATGAACATCTGCCCCATTGAGGGTATTAACTCTGGAGAGATTTTCAGCTTGGGAATTTGCCTCCTCTGGGTTTTCCTGTTCCTCCTCTAAGTTATCAGCCACATTAGAATTCTTTTTAGATTTTTTTGCTGGGAATGTATACACCTTTTCAAGTCTACAGTTTTGGGGCGTGTTTGTGAACGGCTTTTAGTTGGTTCACGCCTCAGTATTGGGTATGCGCTAGGTCCTGATTGATAAGTTATGAAATCAGAAATCTCCCTGAGTAACACATCCATTTCTTGGTTTAAGTTTTCAAGTTTCCTATATGTTTCTTCCTTTTGTTCTTTCAATCTTATGTGTAACTTCCAAACCTCCTCTTTCTGTCCATCTATTCTATCTCTCTGTCTGTCAATTTCTTCCTCTAAGATAGTGCTGATTTTATCAATATCCTTCTTCTGCTCTTCAAACTTTACTTCAAATTTTAAATCCTGTTTAGTAATTTTACTTTCCTGTTCTTCTAATTTTTCTTTGAATTTTAAATTCTGTTCTTCTAATTTTTCTTTGAATTTTAAATCCTGTTCTTCTAATTTTTCCTCAAATTTTAAAATCTGGTTAATAATTTTACTTTCCTGTTCTTCTACTTTCTTTTCAAATTTTAAACTCTGTTTAATAATTCTGTCCTCAAGCTTTAAGACCAGTCTACCTGTAGCTTTATGATCCTCACTTATTTCTTCAATCGCTGAGTAAACGCCGTCCCTTAAGATTGCATTCAATTTATTACTTTCTTCCCTCTCTCTATTAAACATTGTCCTTACACAAAGGTACAGTTTAAAAATCGCAAGGACCCAGATGATTTGTAAAAAGATAGAGTAGTTCTCAGAAAGGAACTTTATAGACTGGGCTATGTATGGTTCCGAGCCAATAAAAGATACAATGTATCTATACCATGAGATATCCATCATTTTACTCACGGTTCGGAGGCAGATGATCTCTGTCCGATGATAATTAGACCAGACGATGTTCGTGGTGCCCACACCAGGGACGCCAAATGTCGGGCGCTCCGCGGGGTCCCCGACAGTGCCGGAAGCGAAGTTCCCTTCTACCCCCGGCCGGCGAGGAATGGATGAACACTCAGGAATCCGATACAGTTTTAAAAGGCTTTACTTATCACAGGTTCAGGCATACAAATCAGCAAAAGGAAAAATCCGATGCTTAGGATTCCAGGCTAGAACCCCAGCCACGTGTAGGCCAAGATGGCGACCACCACGTGTAAAACTTCCAAGGGGAATAAACGCTCACAAGGCGAGATCCCACCTGGAAGAAGACCGGAGAGCGGGAACCGGCTAGTTTATACCCCCCGCAACTCAGACCTTCCTCCCATTGTTATGGAAAGCAGGGAGGGTCCAATGCCCTCAGGTAATGCCTCCCTGCATCTCACCTAGGGCCTTTACTGTGCTAATGTTTTGAGCTGGGAATGCCTTTGAAATGTAGAGAAGGGGGTTTCTGAGATGGCATGTCACTGTACCAAAGATCAACACCAATGCCAGTTAAATATTTCTCCAAGCCTTCACAAGTCTCCTCTACTTCATTGTAGTTTTATATTTTATCAGGGAGCCATGCTTGTTTGTTTGGAAGCAAACAGCATTTCTCTCTGGTCTAATTACTTAGGTGTCCTACGTGGCCAGGCTAATATGCTGGTAAGATCTAGCTAGTCCCACGATGATTGTGATAGCATGGGAGAATATTTATACCAGCTAGTACAGCATACATGGTCGGATAAACTGCCACATTTAGACTACCCCTTTATCTACGGAGTGATTTGCGGGAGGCAATCCAGAGCAGATGCAGCGGCCCTTAGGAGTCCTGCAACAGTTGAACACTTACACTTGAATAGATGTGGCTCATTGCTAGGAGTTTCGATCTTCGTTGTCTATGCACCAACATCCAACTGTGATAAAAAGAAATTGAAAATTCTACATTGAGCTGGAGAAGTTCTATAAAGAATACCACATCTTCTACATGATCATTGTCGGTGATTTTAATGCTAAGATAGGACCAAAAAGGTCGCCAGATGAATCCCGCATCAGGACTCATGGCCTAGAATGGAACAAAAATGCAAAAAAACATGTACATGATTGCTTCTAAGTGTATGTAGTGCAACCCACAATGTGTAAGGAAGGAAAAGAGAGAGAGGGAGAGAGAAGAGATAAAGAACCTGCCATTTAGGCAGGCTATAGGAGGGGAGAGGGAGTTGGGGACATTGGTGGTGGGAAATGGGCACTGGTGGAGGGCAGGTGCTGGAACACTATGTGACCGAAACCTCCAAACATGAACAACGTTGTAATTATATATCTCACTGTGATATAATAAAATGTTTAATTAAAAAGAAGAAAGATTGTCTGAGTTCATCATATCAAGCAAGACCATTCATGGTAACTCACTGTTCCAGAAGGCCGAATCTAAATGTTGGACATGGGAGTCTCCTGGAGGACAGTTCCACAACAAAATTGACCACATCATATTCAATCAACAGTTTTGCCTGACTGATGTCTCTGCTGTCCCAAAATTCTGGATGAAATCAGACCACTGTCTCCTTTGTGCAAAATTCTATTTCACAGAGTAGAGAGAAAGGGCTGCAAAAGTTTAGAAGAGAACTCCCAGAACAACCACCAACTGGGACCTCTTTGGCACTATTACAGCAACATGGGAAGATTCCTTCACTGACATCATCAACGAGGAATACAATCAACCGGTTCAGCACCTCCATGAATGTGCGAGGAATGCAGAGAACAAGAAAGTCACAAACAGACGCCTGTCTTCAGAAACTCTTGAGATTATTCACCAATGTGGCTTGGAGTAAGCTTCAGGCAATCAAAAGTTAACGTCTGAACTTGCAAAGCAGTGCAGAGAAGCGTTAAAGAAAAACCCTCAGAGAGAGAATAGCAGCAATACTGGTCAATGCGGCAGAAGCTGGGAAAAGTATTTGCAATGCTTCCCTGTCTTTCGCCAACTATAAGACCAAGATGACTGCCCTCCGACGCCCTGATGGATCTATCACATCTTCCAGAAAGGCAATGGAGAAGATTACCCATGACTTCTACTCAGATCTCTTCGATAGACACGTCCACCTGCCCACATACCAAATTCCACAGGATGGATATGTCATTCCCAAAGTTCTCCCTTTCAAAATCCAACATGCCATTTTGTCAATAAAAAAAGCACAAAGCACCCAATCCAGACTAAATTAGATCTGAACACCTGAAGAATCTGCCACCAGTACTCATCAATACAGTGGCTTGACTCTTCACATGCTACCTGTCAGAATCCAAGGTTTTGTCCCAATGGAAATCCAGCAGGACTGTTCTGCTGACAAGGGTGATATTCATGACATTGTTAACTATTGCCCCATCTGTCTGTTATCCGTCACCTACAAGTTGTTCACTTGGGTCATCCTGAATTGAATCGATAGAACACTAGACAAAGGACAACCATGAAAGCAAGCCAGGTTCCAAAAAGGATTCAGCATGTGAGCAACCATATTCACACTGTGACCAAGCTCATTGAGGTTTTGTGAGAGTTCATAATATCTCTCTGTCTAATGATCATTGATTTAAAGAAAGCCTTTGATTCTGTTGTCATGGAAGCCCTAGCTAAACAGGGCATTCAAACTCAGTACATCAAGATCCTCCATGAGCTGTACTATGGATTCATGACCAGAATCTCACTATTCTATAAGGAAGTGATCATCAATGTAAGAGTGGGGTTCGACAGGGAGATACCATTGCAACGAAACTCTTCAGTGCCACCCTCTTCAGTGCCATCCTCAAGAACGTCATGTGATGACTGGAATGGGAGTGAAGATAGTAGGAAGTAATGGGAGTGAAGTTAGATGGTTGGCAACTATACCAGCTCGGCTTTGCTGATGACATCACTCTAATAACACCAAATATCAGCTAAGTGACATGAATGCTGACCGACTTCAACCATGACTGCGGAAAGGTCTGACTGCAGGTGAATTTCAAGAAGACAATGTTCATGAAAAATGAACTAGTTCTTGATGCTCCATTTGCTCTCAATGGAATGAACATCTCCGAATGCAGCAGTTATGCGCACCTAGGTTGAGAACTCAACATGACAAACAACCTAGCACCTGAACTACACAGGAGGAAGAAAGCAGCATGGAACGCCTCCAAAAGCATCAAGGAAGTGGTAAAGAAGGTGAAGAACCTCCAGCTCCAGGCACGCTCTTTTTGACTCCACCATTCATCCTGCACTAACATACTCCTCAGAGACCTGAGTCCCACAAAAGCAGGATGAGAAGGCTATTTTGGTAGCCCAAAGAGGAATAGAAAGAGTCATGCTGGGAGTATCACGTTTCACTCAAGTGAGAGAAGGAATCTGGAGTCTGACCTTGATCGATGATCAAGATTCAGGGATGTTGTCTCGTTTGCCAATATGATGAAAATCAGATGGGCCAGACACGTAATGCGATATAGGGATGACTGCTGGACTAGAGCTGTTATGGACTGGATTCCATGGAACATAAAAAGAATGCATGGCCACCCACCTATAACCTAAACAAATGGTTTGTCTCTTCATGTTCCTGGAGTGAGCAGATGCCATTGGGCTACACTTGCACGTGACAGGGACCAATGGAGATGCTACTGGCAACTGCTTGAGCAAATCGATGAACAATGGGAAGATAAGTGATAAGTGATATTGCAAAAGTACAATATACAAAAGAAAGGAGAGAGAGAAAGAGAGAGAGATGAGAGATAGGCAGGCAGGGGGTCAGTGACGGGTGGTAGTGGGAGGGATACTGGGGACATTAGTACTGAGAAATGTACAGTGGTGTAGGAATGGGTGCTGGAAGACTGTACAACTGAAACTTAAACATGAATAGTTTTGTAACGGTCTATCTCACGGAGATTCTATTAAAAAAGTAAAAAAATAAAAGAGTTACTTTACTTTTTTGTTCCCACACAGCAGAGCCTGGCAAGCTACCTGTGTCGTATTTGATATGCCGAATACCAGTAACAATTATAGACCTCATTCCCATGACCTGATGGAATGGTTTGAGGCTCTTTATGTTCCTGGAGCAAGCAGATGCCTTTGGGTTCTACTAGCATGTGATAGGACATTTGGAGATGTTACTGGTGCCCACTCGAGCAAATGGATGATAAACGGGAAGACAAGTGATACAAGTGATTTTTTTATTTGTATTAATGGATAGGTCAATTTTACCAGTGCCTGGTTTTAGACCCTTAATTGTTTTTAAATAATCATTCGGTAACAAAATTCTTACTTGTATTTACATTTCACAGAAATCATTCAGAGATCCCAAGGTTATCCCTTTCTCCCCCTTATAATAAGGTTCTAAGAATATCTAATAGTAATTCAATTTTGGGTGTTTGTTTTTCTTGAAAATAAAATTGTATCATTAAATATTTTTAAATGTAGACAAATTTTATACTGTGGTTCCTTCCCCTTCACTTTTTTGCCAGTAAGGTTTAAATTTTCAGCTCAGCAATGTCCCTAAAGCAAGGATGCACCAGATAAAAAGTACCACAATATCAGTCACTTAAGTGCATTTCCTGTAGATTGACATAAATAAAGAGCACTAATGATTTTGGGTAAAATTTGCATCCAGACTTCAGTATCTGATCATAGCATTGCAAACTCCTTGTTTCAGCCTCCAAAGCCTCCTTTGAAATGATCCATCATTGAGAGATTCCATGAGTTGCCTAAAATCACAGAGCTTGGATGTTGTACAACTAGGTCTCAAATCCCAGAAATTTGATTTCAAAACTTTAAATATTAACCATTATACTTCACTCTGAATTACATCATTTAAGAAAAAGAGCCACTTTAGAAACTACTGTGACTAGAACTATCCACCTTATAAAAAATCTTTAATCAATTTCATGTTATAACAAAAAATTCATGCAAGCACCACCACCTTCCTTGACA
Source organism: Cryptotis parvus (assembly GCA_021461705.1). Taxonomy (NCBI): domain Eukaryota; kingdom Metazoa; phylum Chordata; class Mammalia; order Eulipotyphla; family Soricidae; genus Cryptotis; species Cryptotis parvus. The sequence continues at coordinate 6,096 of JAJIBD010002002.1, forward strand.
GAAGTATTCCTGTGTGAAAAAGTACATTCACATGATCTTCGTCTTCTTTGTTTTACATTTACTCTTCTTCCACTATCATCAACTTAAATAACCTTTAAGCGCTATCAACATTCTTTGATTTGTCTTTTTTATTATGTTTTTCTATGCATCACTCATATCCTTACACACAGAGGTAAAAACATACAATATTTGTCTTCTAACTTCTGACTTATTTGATTCACTTAGTTTCCTAGAGTGGCTTCTACTTTGTTGTAAGTGAAAATATTTTATCTTATTTAATGGCTCAATAGTATTCTAATGAATAATTGTACACCTTTAGTCAATAATCTACTGGCAATTACTTCAGTTGCTTCCATATCCTCAGTATTGTAAATGCCACAGATACACATTGGGGTAGATATGACATGCTGCATTAATGTTTCAGCAGTCCTCAGACTGATGCCCCAGAGTAGGATTGCTGGATATACGCAAGCTCTATCTCATAGCGTCTATTGTGGGAAGCTTCTGAATAGTGCTCAAGAGGTAAAAGAGGATGACTAACTGCAATTCTCAATCAATTCACAAATGCTGTGCTGTGTGAGGCCTTTAGTACCACAGTTCTGACACTGACTTGTTTGCCCCCTATCTTTATCTTAACAAATATCTTAACTGTTATCCACAGCAGTTTCTCAAACTGGCTGCACTAGTTAACATTCCCACTGAGAGCACCGCATTCTCACTGACAGTATTTATTCTCAGGCATAACTTGATACTTTCTAGTAATTTATCTTTTTATTTTCAGAACAATGGCTTCCCCACTAAGTTTTATTTATTACTCTTACAGAAAGCAATGAACTTCAAAATACACTTATCAACTAACCAACTCTTGATGAGTCTATTACAAAACACAAGGTGATTCATGTCCAGAAAGAGAAATGTACCATTAGATTAAACTTTTACTCCTGATCTGTGGCCCTAGGTTTCTATGAAATATAGGGCAAATCAATTAATCTTTTTGTATGTACAGTTAATAATATTGGCTTCCCTTATAGGAATGTTCTAAGGCTTAAATAAGGTTAAATTAAAAATATTTGGGAAATATAACAATAAATGTTATGGTTAAAAAAGAATGACAGCACTTAACCAGAGATGAAAGTTCAGGTTATAAATAATTCATATAGTTCTGTAGCAGTGTACCAATCTTGAGGAATATTTCTTGTTAAGAACAAGCTATTTATTTTATTCGATGGGGGGCACTTTGTGGTGCTCGTGACTTACTCCTGACTCCTCACTCAGGAATCATTCCAGGCAGGCTTGGGGACCATAAATGGTGCGAGGGGGTTGAACCCAGGATGACCTCTTGCAAGGTAAGTGCCTGAGCCGCTTGCTCTGATCCTAAGCTATTTATCTTACTTGGAGCAACAAAAGGTCACCTTGATAGGTAAATTGCTACATATTTTTCCTGATTTAAAATTATTCAGGTATTAACAATAACAGCATGATAAATGATGTTTCTGATAAGCAATGTTTCTGCTTCCAATTATTACCTATTCACATGGCTTTTATTCCTGCAGTTTTTCTTAAAGAAAGCCGTATCAGAATTTGTTGTGCCCCCAAAGTCAAAATATATCGCAGTTACTAAAGTCACAGACAGACTCTACGTTTAGAGTAACAAAGATGCCTTCCAGATTTTAGTTTTGTGGATATTTTGTCATTCGGGAGGAGAGTAAGTCATTGAAAGTCATTTCACAACCTAATTCAAATGACTTAAAATTGTTCACTTTCCACAGTCTATGTATTGGGCCATTTAGATCCTACCCAGATAATGGAAGATATAAGTCATGTTCCTTTGTTATATAATTTTATGAGTGTTTTATTCATTGATGCTTTATTTTGTGACCTGGTTGAACATTGTTGCTTTGTTGCATTCAAACACCAAGATTAAATTTTGTCTGACAACTCATTATTTTTTACTATTTTCTATAATTATACCGGTGGAATATTTTACTTTCAAGGCCCCGGGACCCAGAGTATGGAAAAAGAAAGGTCAGTCTAGCAGGCATTTCATCATTCTCTGTCTGGTCATCCAAGGCACTATGGCTATCTAGGCAATATGGCTATCCAGGCAATATGGCTATCCAGCTTTTCATCCTTTAATCCACAGAGGTGAAAACTTACAGAATTCACTTTTGCCTCTTATTTTATTCACTTAGTTATCTAGAGAAACATCTACTGTGTTGTAAATGAAAATATTTACAAAACCCTTTTGCCTGGCCACTGTCAAACTGTAACAACATCATAGGCAACTCTGCAAGTAGTGGAATAACTGTAATAAGTTTGCTTTCAATGATAGAAGTCTGGAACAAAACTGTGGGACTCAATGCCTTGTTGTTCTTTAACTCAACTTTCAAGATTCCTGTTCATTTCAAAACAGTTTTTAGATTTTACACCCTTTACTGGTTTTGTCTTAGAGACTGTGGTTTGTTAAAGCCCTTTAAGAGACATGTATATTATCCATACCTGTAGGAGATGTTTAAGTGAGGTCACTTGTAAGGACTCATCTGCTTCTAAGCAATCTGTCTGGAGTTATGTTAGGACTCCAGTTTGCCACAGTTTTGGACCTTGGAGGGAATTCTCCACCTTATATTTTCTCCTATTCTGAAACCTGAACAGGTTTTGTTTAACTGTGTGTTTTCCTGAGAAATATAACCCTTTCTTTTTTATAACAAAAATCTCAGGCTTCTTACACATCTCTGATCAGTGTTCTGTTATGGTAAATAATTCAATAAATCAATTATTTGAGGAGAAAGTATTCTTTTTTCATCAGCAATGCGTATCTATATACTATTTCAATGAACTTTTTACTAATCCATAATTGGATTTTCTTCTTTTATTAAAATGCTTGGCCTGGGCCAGAGCAATAGCCCAGCGGGTAGGGCATTTGCCTTGCACGCCGGCCGGCTTTGCCGGCCTGGGTTCGATTCCGGCATCCCATATGGTCCCCGAGCACTGCCAGGAGTAATTCCTGGAGTGCAGAGCCAGGAGTAGCCCCTGAGCATTGCCGGGTGTGACCCAAAAAAGCAAAAAATAAAATAAAAAATAAAAAAAAAATAAAATGCTTGGCCAAATTTTGTATTTAGGCACTGAACCAGTACCAAATATTCACCAGAGAATTTGGCATTAATTTCTGAGGGTGATTCTTGAAACTGGAATTTCCTAACTTGACCCAGAATTATTGAGAGCAAGTGAACTCTATACTGGTGTATGATACCTTGTTACCAAGAACACAACTTTTGTTTCCCTCTCTCCTGTGAAAAGAAACCATTCTGCCTAACCACATCAAACTGTAGGTTCATTATAGATAACCTGTGAGCACCCCACAGTGAGTTCTTGTTAACTCCCAGTTCCATAGATTAGATTACAAAACAAAATATTTTGTTTGTTTAGTTCTGAGGCACACCCAGAAGTGCTCAGGGCTTTCTCCTGGCTCTGTGCTCAAGGATCACTTATAGCAGGGATTGGGAGACTATATGGGGGAGCTGGACATTAAACCTAGGTTGGCTATGTGCAAGGCACCCTATCCACAGTACTATCTCTCTGCCCCCTAGATATTCCTTTGCTTTGAAGATACCTGCCATTGATCACTCTCCCTCTCTCTTTGGAGTTCACTTATCTCAATATGATTAGATTTTGTACTCTCAACTCACCGGAACTCGCCTCCACTTTTGGGCTAATCCCTCAAAATTATTTTATATGCCAAAATAGATTTCTTTTCTCTAATCATTATTTTCTGAATAATTCCCAGAAAAATAGACATGTTTCCCCCTCAATAAATGCTTGCAAAGTGTTTTTGCAAATAATAAAATAAATAAGAATAGTTATTTTTCAGCTGTTAGGAAAAATGTATCACTTCACTGTCACTGTCTTCCCATTGTTCATCGATTTGCTCCAGTGGGCACTAGTAACATCTCCATTAGTCCTGTCACAAGCAAGTGCAACCCAAAGGCATCTACTTGCTACAGGGACAGGAGGAGCCCGAAACTATTCTTCAGGTTATGGAACTGAGGTTCATAATAGTTACTAGTCTTTGGCATAAAAGTAAACAAAACACGGTAGCTTGCTAGGCTTTACCGTGTAGGTGGTATAGTCTCAGTAGAAGGCTCTCAACCTGAGCATTTACTGATGAAACTTAAATGGGGAAGATCAGGTTTTCTCTTGGATGGAGCTCTGAGGAACTATGGAGTCTGGACGTTGAGAATGACTAACTGCATGATGTGTGGTTTGCTCTGGCTTCTTGCCAGGCTTACTGGTATCAGTTAAAACATGTCTATAACTGTTTACTATGTATAAATGTGAAATAAATTGGGAAGAACCTTATGCAAAAATTCAGTATCCTATAAAAATATTGTGCAGCCGCATGCCAAAGGACATGTGGGTCTGGCATGGTGGGTCTCTCTCTTCCGAGGCAACTGTCATGGAAGCAGAAGAAAGGGCAGGACCCAAAACTCCACTCCGAGTCCGGCCAGCATGGTCTCTCCCACGCTTATGAGAGCAAACCCTTGGAGCAATGTTGGACTCGGCCAAGGGGTGGCCGAGCCCCTACCGGGAGGTCAGCTCCATGGGTTGCTTCCACATGGGGCCGGCTGAGCAGCACAGCTGTGGGTCTGAAGTGGATGGGTCTGGCTAGGAAAAATGAAGTTATGAAATTTTCCTATATATGGATGGCCATAGAGAGTATTATGCTGAGTGAAATTATTCAGAAATGAAAGGACAGGTATAGAATGACTGCATTCATTTGTGGGATATAATATATATTTTGAAACTAATATCAAAGGCCAGGCAAAACAGGGACCAGAAGGATTTGTCAATGGTTAGAATCTACCACAGTGTGGGGGGGATAGAGGTTAGGTAAAATAGAAAGGGGATCTGCATGCCAATAATTGTTGAAATGGTAACACCAGACTCGAACTGTGCATTAAACATAGGTAAGGGATAATACAAGTAACCCATAATGTATATATTGTTGCAAGCCTCAATGTGAAAAAGAAGGGAAAGTAGGAAGGGAGAGAGAGAGAGAGAGAGAGAGAGAGAGAGAGAGAAGAAAAGTAGGGGAGGAGAGGGAATCTGGGGACACTGCTGTTGGGAAGAATGCACTGTTGGAGTGATGGGTGCTGGAACACTGTATGACTAAAACCCAATTATGAAGAGCTTTGTGATTATATATCTCATGGTGATACAATACTTTTGTAAAAAAAAGAATAGTTATTTCCACTCTGTTTACATGGTGATCCCCCCCAATCACACCCCCACACACACACACACAAACACATACACACACGCTGTTCTCAGTATGTTCTCAATGTATTTTGTTTGCCTTTTTGAAGTCATGGTACTCACTATTCTTGAGTAGCCCATATCTCAACTTGAGATGTTTAGTCCCCATCCTTTATTTTGTGGGGTACCCTCCATTCTTTCCTCTCTGGAGAGGCCTTCATTCTCTTTGAATTTGTCCCTCTCTCCAAGCTCACATTCCCTAAATATACTATTTCATTAAACACACATATGCACACATACAAAGAATACCAGGGATAGAAGTTCTACACAAAATTTTTCCCATGCTTGTAGAGGATTATGACTAAATAATTTTCTTTATTTCTCCTACATATTTTTTCTAATCAAATTCTTATATTATTCAAAATGCCCTTTATATTATAAATGATTTTATATTATAGAAATGTTATTTTTATAAATATTAAATATAAAATATAAATTATTTGATATTCCAAATGAATATAGGTTTCACTGAGTCATATCAACATTACTAATAATCACAGAGGACTATTGTAGACTAGTATTTCTGTCCAGCTATTTAATTGATGAATTGTATAATAAGGAAGAAAACCATGATTTATCAATAAACTTTGGTTTTAAGAGGTGGAAGGTATTTCCCCACATAGACATTGTCAACATAATGATTCTTAGGTTATAATGAGCATCAGGTTAACCTTGTAGGAAATTTTAGAAGTGCAGATTTCTGGTTGCCACCTTCAGATTTTTATTCACTGAGTGTGCAATTATGCCTAAGTATTTTCATTCATAACAAATTATAAGATGGCACCAAAATACTGATTTGAGGACCTTAGCTTGAGAATAATAGCCTTAATCTATAGCTAAAATACCTGAAATATAGCAGAATGAGGTAAGTAGCATAATATGCCTTCAAATTCTAAAGATCATACAACCTTAGCAATAGCTATGCTAAGTATAAAAGCAAAGTTCAATTAATTACAGTTTCAATATCATTGACTTTCCCAGTGTTAAAATGAGAGCCAAAAATCATGGCAAGATATTGGAAATATGACTGTCTTTGAAGAGTAGCCAGGAGTATGAAGAATTGAAGCCCTGATGGGTGCTAGAGTTCTTCGAGTTCAATATAACATTGTAAGAGAATTTGAATATGACATTAATCGCTTTTCAGTCAGTTGATACTAGTAAAAACTTTTAAGTAAAGAAAGAACAATCTTTAAGATGTACTTTGTAGAGGCTAGTATGACAATATAGCAGTTAGGATGCTTGATTTTAATGCAACCCTCCTTGTTTAAACTCCTGCATCTTATATGGTTCCAGCCTTGGCCCACCACCCCGGCAGAACCTCACAACAAGCCAGACGACCCCACCCACCTCCATGGGCGCCGCCATTTTTCACATTGGACTTCCCTCTCATCAGAACTCCACCCAGCCGACCAGCCCATCACAGCCCGGATCATCGACACCCACCCTGGAGCAGTTTCTTCCTCAATCCGGCCCAGGTATGCTGGTCCAGAGACTCTCAGACATGGGGCAGAGCGGTTCCTTGCTCTCCCTGTGCCCAGCCGTTCATGAGGCAGTCGGGAGGCATGGTGGGTTCCAGCCTTGGCCCACCCCCCCCGGCAGAACCTCACAACAAGCCAGACGACCCCCACCCACTCCATGGGCGCCGCCATTTTCCACATTGGACTTCCCTCTCATCAGAACTCCACCCAGCCGACCAGCCCATCACAGCCCGGATCATCGACACCCACCCTGGAGCAGTTTCTTCCTCAATCCGGCCCAGGTATGCTGGTCCAGAGACTCTCAGACATGGGGCAGAGCGGTTCCTTGCTCTCCCTGTGCCCAGCCGTTCATGAGGCAGTCGGGAGGCATGGTGGGTTCCAGCCTTGGCCCACCACCCCGGCAGAACCTCACAACAAGCCAGACGACCCCCCACCCACTCCATGGGCGCCGCCATTTTCCACATTGGACTTCCCTCTCATCAGAACTCCACCCAGCCGACCAGCCCATCACAGCCCGGCTCCGCCGCAAGCGGCCGCGCGGTTCATCAATAAAGGCTTTATTTGGAGGTGTTTATAGAGTATGCCTCCCCGACGGCAAGCCTAGCAAGCTGCTCGTGTTGTATTTGATATGCCAAATGCCAGTAACAATTATATTAGATCATTCTCATGACCTAATATAATGGTTTGAGGCTCTTTATGTTCCTGTACCAAGCCGATGCCCTTGGCTCTACAGCATGTGACAGGACATATTGAGATATTACTGGTGCCCGCTCTAGCAAATAGATGATTAACGGGAAGATTGTGATTGTGATTGTGATCTTATATGGTTCCCCAAGCACAGCCACAAGTGATGTCTAAGCAAAGAGTAAAGAGAATCTGTGAAAACAGCTGGCTTTGGCCCCAAACAAACAAAATATACATTTTGTAACTATTTTCTAACTCAGATTCATCTATAGTTACCACAAAAAAATATCTTCTACTAATAGTTTTAGAAAATGATCTGTAAACTACCTTTCTTACTTATTAAGTACTAGATTTTTTTGTGTTGTTTTGCTCCTTCAATGAAAAAATGCAGTTTAGGTCATTTATAAAACTGTATGTGAGAAATCAATGTCTTTTATTTAACTAATAAGTAAATATCATACAGAAAATAGATTAAGTACTGTAATTTTCATATCTAATGACATAAAATCATCATTTTCACAAGTGCCTTTCATTTCTAAAAGAGTTCTTTCAGTGACAACACACTGTAAGACTTCTGTTTGGATACAAGCAAATACCTATCATTTTTATCAAAGCCCAGAGGGAAAAACCAAACCAAACGAAAATGGGTGACCAAAACGTCATTTCAGATAACAAACTATTTTATTATTGAAGTATGCAGTTGTCTATGAAGGATCTATCTATCTATCTATCTATCTATCTATCTATCTATCTATCTATCTATCTATCTATCTATCTATCTATCTATCTATCTATCTATCTATCTATCTATCTATCTATCTATCTATCTGTCTGTCTGTCTGTCTGTCTGTCTGTCTGTCTGTCTGTCTGTCTGTCTGTCTGTCTGTCTGTCTGTCTGTCTGTCTGTCTGTCTGTCTGTCTATCTATATATCTATCGCCAATGAATTTCCTATACACTGGGAAATAAGTGGATAAGAATAAATTCAAATGGCCAAAAGGCATATAAAAACTTTCCCTTCATCATTAATCATCAGGGATATGTAAATCAAAACAACAATGAGATATCATCCCACACCACAGAGACTGGCAAACATCCAAAAGAGCAAGAACAACCAGTGCTGACGTTGATGGGGAGAGAAACGAACTCTCATCCACTGTTAAAGGGAGTGCTGACTGGTCCAGCCTTTTGGAAAACAATATGGACAGTCCTCCAAAAAACTGGATATTGAGTTCCCATTTGACCCAGCAATACCACTCATGGAAATATACCCTGAAACCCAAAAACATAGCAGAAACACTATCTTCACTTCAATATTCATCGTGGCACTATTCACAATAGCCAGAATTTTGAAACAACCTGAATGCCCAAGAAGAGAAGACTGGCTAAAGAAACTATGGAACATCTATAAAATGGAATACTTAGCAACTGTCAGAAAAGATGAAGTCATAAAATTTACCTGCAAATGGATGGGCATGGCTGATTACCATGCTGAATGAAATTAGTCAGAAGGAAAAGGACAGATATAGAATGACTGCATTCATTAGTGGGATATAAATATATACCAGTGTTCTACTAAGTGTGGCAAATGGTAATGCCACTCTAGAACTGAGCATTGAAGGTACACAAACGGATTTACATGATAATCCCTAAGTGTCTGTAGGGCAAGTCACAATGTGTAAGAGAAGACAGAGGGAGAGAGAGAGAGAAGAAAGGAAAAGTGCCTGCTATAGAGGCAGGCTGGGGGTAGGTAGGAGGGAATTTGGGGTCATTGGTGGTGGGAAATTGGCACTTGATCACTTGATCCTGCATAGAAGGATAACAATCTAACAACGCTACATGTGTCTCTCAGTATTTTCAAAAAATACAGAGCAGCTTTACTCTTAATCACGGTGTTCAGTTGAGCTACAGAGAATACTCAACAGTAAATGTGAGAAAGAAAAATCCACTCTAGACCTTCTTAGGGAAGGTCTCTGTCATCTTAGGGAAGGCCTGCTTCTGGCTGATATCAATGATCCTATTCTAGAATGGGAGCCAGAGCCCCACCTTATCAGTTAGGTCTCAGCACTCTCCATATTTGATCTGTATCAGATTAAGAGCCCAAAGCACAGGTCTTTCCTGACATTATGCTTGCTACTCCACCATCCCAGGATGGATAGGCAAGACACAGCAACCTTTAACTTAATCCCTCAGTATCTTTCAGGGAAGGTTAACTACAAGACTCACCCCCAGTAGAGTAGGAACACTAGGAAACCAATGTGCAAAACACAGAAAGCCCTTGTAAATCAAAAACACTATCACTGAAGACATAAACAACAGCAGAAAATCCTCAGGCAGTGTCTTTAGTGACACTAGAATAAGGATGTTCAATGAGTCCTTATTGAGACACATTCAAAGAGAATGAAGGCCTCTCCAGAGAGGAGAGAATGGAAAGTACCCCCATAAAATAAAGGACAGGGACTAACACATCTCAAGTTGAGATATGGGCTACCCAAGAATGGTGAGGACCATGACTTCAAAAGGCAAACAAAATACATTGAGAACAAATAACACAAGTATTCAGCAAAACACAAGAAAGTATGAGAACCAAAATGAAAAAAAACTACTATAGTCAGAAATGACAGAAATAAGGAACATGGTAGATAAATTTAAAAGTCAACAGAAGCTCTGAACAACAGATAAACGGAAGTTGAACAAAAGATCAAGAACCTCCAAGACAAGGAGGAACCACAGAAAACATCAGTAGGTGGAAAATAGTTTGAAATGAAATGAACAGCTTACCAGAAAATTGTGGGTTGAGTTCAAGAGGTACAGTATAAGAATCATCAGAGTCCCTGAAGAACAGGAAGGCACATGAGCCAAAGGAACAATAATTAGATCAATAATTTCTCAGAGTTGAGGATAATAGGCACCGAGATCCAAGAGGTCCAAAGGGTCCCAGTGAAAATAGGCCCAATTAGGAAAACTTCAACACACATTACACTCAACATGACTAATTCTAAAGATAGGGGCAGAATACAACAAGATGGAAAAAAATCAGCTTCCCTACAATGGAAAGAACACAGGGTGTACTGCAGATTTACCAAATGGAACTCTAGAAGCCAGGAGAATGTAGAAGGTTTGTATCACTTGTATCACTTGTCTTCCTATTGTTTATCGATTTCCTCAGGCGGGCACCAGTAACATCTCCATAGGTCCTCTTGCATGCTAGTGTATCCCAAGTGCATCTACTCACTCCAGGAACACGAAGAGCCTCAGACCGTTCCTTCAGGTCATGGGAATGAGATCTATAATTGTTACTGGTTTTTGGCATATCAAATACGACATGGGTAGCTTGCCAGGCTCTGCCATGCTGTTGGTATACTCTCAGTAGTAAGCTTTCATCTCATGCATTTAATGATGAACCACAACAGAGAGAGATCGACTTTTCTCTTGGGTGGAGCTCTGACGAACTGTGGAGTCCAGATGTTGAAAATGGCTCATGGTGCGGGTGTTCCTCTGGTTTCTTCCGAGACTCTACTGGGATGGCAGGCCAGGGATAGAACCCGCCTTCACTCCCCAGCACCACATGATCAGCTGAGCACAGGGAGAGCCGGTAGCAGCTCTGTCCAGTGTATCTGAGTCTCTAGATCAGGCCAGAGAACAAAAACTCAGTGAACTGATCACCTCACTAAAATATTCTATCCAGCTAGATTGTCATTCAAGTTTGAAGGAATCTATAGATCTTCATGGACAGAGACAGTTTAGGGAGTTCATGGACTTGAAACAAGTTATGCAAAAATTATGAAAAGAGCGCCTTTAAAGGATAGGAGAAACTTTTCATCATGTGGTATTGAGTACAACACTCACTAACGGTGCATATGTTATCCTCTACTTGATTTTAAAAGGTTAAAAACATATAGCAACCAATCATCACAAACTGACTTTCGATTACTTTCATGATAATTCTATTTGACATTCCTTTAAGTTTTATTGGACCAAATAGTACAAAATAAATTTGTTTTCTGCCTACCCAGGAGGCAGGCTGTAGGTGGCAAGGAATCTGGGTATATTGGTGGAGAGAAGAGAACAACAATGGGATTGAAATTGGAACATCATTTGCCTGAAACAACTCTATTATGAACAACTTTATAAATCACAATGTTTCTATGATCATTGTTAATTTTTTTAAATGAGACATCACTTAAATTCATTCTTTCATTTATCTATTTATATATCTATATAAATAGATCTATCTATTTATATATTTGTCTAGTGCCTACATTATGCCTTGCATATAACATATTAATCTGTTAATAGTTTTCATTCTTTAAAAGATACTCTTTACTCCCAGCAAAGAGAACCATAAATTCCTCTCTCCTCCCTACTCTTCAATACATAACTCCCTGCCTATTCAGCAATGAAGACATGTTTATTACTACTAGCACCTGTAGATAGAGAATAATACTTTATTAAATATCTTATAATGCAGTGCAGCAAAATGAAGTCCCCAGCCGTGAAAAGAATGAAAATGAATTTTTTTTTCCCTGAGGCCAGAGTGATATTACAGTAGGTAGGGCACTTGCCTTGCATGTGGTCCATATGAGTTCAGTTCCTGGTACCCCAAATGGTCCCTTGAGCCAGAGTGATACATGAGTGCAGAGTCAGGAGTAAGGCCTGAGCGCAGCCAAGTGTGCCTCCTGCCAATTTGTTTTCTTGCCTAAAATGTCACAGCACTTGAGATTGAGAACCTTGATCTCACTAATAGGGAAGCTCGTTGTCTTTACATATTGTTTTTCCCAACTTTACACCTCATTACTCAAAGGCTAACTATTGTTTTCTCCATCCATTCATTTATTTATAGTCTTCCAGAAACAGTAAGACATTGCAGGGAATACAGAGAAGAATAAAATAGGATATCTGGTCTTTATTTGCAATGACTCATAAGGACTATCATAAATGTCTAACTAGAGAATTATTTAGTTTTCTGAACAAGACAAATAATAAACCATTCTTGGGTGATGATACTAGGACAGCTTTCTGTGTTCTGCTCATCATTGCCAGGTCTTTCTACCTCGAGCTGAATGCCACTTTGCATGGTAGAAGTCTACTTCTGTGTTCTTTGGAAGACAAAAATGCAGTTCTATTGTTCACATTGCATCAAAGGCAGAACCATGTGGGGTGAGAAGGACAGGAAAATACGACCCTTTGTTATAATAATGTGGGGAAATGTTTGGCTTAATAACAGGTTACAAAATAGATTTCTTAATCTAAAACGATAAAATCTCCTAAAGAGGGGCAAGTTGATTCCTCAGATCATGAGCATATAAGGAAATATTTATTTTCTTTGTATGCCTTAGATAGATCAAACAAGTAACCCTTTTCTAGTCACATCACATTTTCACATTGGCAATATACAAATCCTCTTTCTTTGCACAAAAATGAAAATGAATCAAATCAAGAAGATAAAAATAATAGCAGTACTAGGTGATAAATACCTGTAGGTGTTCTTTGACTATATTTGACTGGGAAAACAGAAGAACAGAAAATCCAAGTATTAACAAAGAAACGTTACTCTGTATTCCCATTATCAATCACTACTACATACGGCACACCCATATACATAATTGTATAAATATTTTTGTTAATATATGTGCACAAATGTTTGTGTAAGTGTATGTACATATAAACATAAAAAACTTTCTATTTGCATATACACATACATATTCATTTCATTATATATATATATATATATATACACACACACATATGCATTCTATATTATTCAGAAACACCCATGTAATGAAAAGGTACCCTGACTGTCTTTTCTTTAAAGAGCTGATTAACTGGTTCACAATACAGCACTGTGCTATTTGCTGTTATCCTCAATTTTCCTGATGATTCACCTAGAATATGGCTATCTAGAAACAAACTAAAATTAACAGAACAATTTAGAAAACCCACTGAGCTAAAGTTGCACAGTATGGACTCTAAGAAGGGAAGATGTGTGACTCAGGAATTCTTTTTTTAAAACACCTCCCCCACCTCACCCCAGGGATTCTTAATGGAATTTAAAATCTTTCCTTCCCATACTTCCTCAATTTATGGATGAGGCACGTTTCTCTTGTACACTTATAAAGTGCTTTTTGGACAACTCATTGCTTGAAATTGGTGGAGGCAGATGGCAGATATGACGTTTCAGAAGAATCAGAACTAGAGACAGAATTTCCCACTTTGGATTTCTAGTTTCAGACACTAGTTTTCAAGGGAGCAACATCAGTGATGAGGCTAGTACAATATTGTCTGCACACACACACCCACCCCTGCCCAAGGTGAACCATTCCAGAGCAAACTCTGAATCTCCAGTGTCCAAAGGAGGTTCAAGAATCAATTGGTTGAAGAACACAGGGAAAGATCTACAACAACAAAGAACCCAGTAATTGTTTTCCAGCAAAGCTTGTATCTCTGTGTGTGTGTGTGTGTATGTGTGTGCAGGGAGAGGTGTGTGTGTATGCATGTGCAGGGAGAGGTGTGTGTGTATGTGTGTTCAGGGAGAGGTGTGTCTAGAATAGTAACACAGGAACCACCTCAGGCTGAAAATTAACCCAGGATGGGGCCATTATTTCCTGTGAGTTCCCCACACACCATCCAACTTGAGTCATTATCTCTAAGAGGCCACACGTTCTGGAATGGTTCAAACATTAAAATATCTGAGACAGAGGCAGGAGAAATAGAGCAGCAGGCAGAGAACTTGCCTTGCATGTGGCAGTTCCAGGTTTAATTCTTGACACCCCAAACGGGTCCCTGAGTCTGGTAGGAGTAATCCCTGAATACAAAGCTAAGAGTAAAACCCAAGCACAGCCAGAAGGGGTGCAAGAAAGAAAAATAAAATTAAATTAAATCTGAGACACTGAGAGCCCTTATTCCATGATTTCCTAGCATCTCAAAGAAAAGTTGCTGGTGGGAAGATGTTTTCAATTCAGTTTTACAATTATGGGGGAAAAAATTCTTGCTTCGGTTTATAAAAGTGAACCTCCAGAAATCCCTGCAGCCAAAATTAACCAATTAAGAAAGGGATTGGGAGAGGGCTAGGAGCAGTTATTGTATCTCATAGCCGTCCCTCCATATGAGGGACTCCTTTGGACACAGGGTTCATAGGAAATGCCTAGTAACAAGACTGGGGTCTCTGTTGCACACAGAATTAGCAATCAGAAAGATAAGCTAGATGTAGCTGAGTGGAGGAAAGCAAGTCACCCACTGATCTTTCACCAACAGAGTACAACTTTCTGAAGGTAGTGACCATTGTTAGCCTTTCATTGTTAACCTTCTAGGTTAACATAACCTATAACTAGACAAAGAAGAATTCTATCATAGCTCAATCCAACAAGAAATAGCAGTCAAGTTAAAAAGTCACAAAAATGTATCAATTTACATAGCAAGGATAACTGGGCAATGTCGGGGCGCGCAGCTGGGGTCCCCTAGAGTGCCAGGGAAGCGAAGTTCCCTTCTACCTCTGAAGCCTGCGAGGAATGGATGAAAACTCAGGAATCCGATGCAGTTTTAAAAAGGGTTTACTTATCACAGGTTCAGGCATACAAATCAGCAAAAGGAAAAGCCCGGTGCTTAGGATTCCAGGCTAGAACCCCAGTCAAGTGTAGGCCAAGATGGTGGCCACCACATGTAAAGGCCCTGTAAAAGGAGAAGACAAGAATCCCAAGAAGGGTGAGCACTCACAAAGAGAGAGAGCCCACAAAGAAGCGTTGGAGAGAGCAAGCAGGCTAGTTTATACCCCTGCAACTCAGACCTTCCTCCCACTGTTATGGAAAGCAGGGAGGGTCAAATGCCCTTAGGTAATCCCTCCCTGCACCTCACCTAGGCCCTTTAGTATGCTAATGTTTTGAGCCAACATCTGCCTGGAAATGCCTTTATAGGGTAGAAAAGGGGGTTTCTGAGATGGCATGTATCTGTACCAAAGCTAATACTAATGCCAGTTAAATATTTTTCCAAGCCTTCACAAGTCTCTTCTACTTCATTGTAGTTTTATATTTTAGTTGTCTTTGAGTATATCAGGGAGCCATGCTTGTTTGCTTGGGAAGCAAACAGCATTTCTCTCTGGTCTAATTACTTAGGGGTCCTGTGTGGCCAGGCTAATATGCTGGTAAGATCTAGCTAGTCCCACGATGATTGTGGCAGCTTGGGGAGAATATTTATACCAGCTAGTACAGCATACATGGTCAGATAAACTGCCACATTTAGACTACCCCTTATCTACGAAGTGACTTGCAGGAGGTAATCCAGAGCAGATGCAGCGGCCCTTAGGAGTCCTGCAACAGGGCAAAAGCAAATTGATGTCTTAATGAGACAGATTTTTTTGGGAGGTGAGTGTTGTGAGATATCACTTGTATCACTTGTATCACTTGTCTTCCCTTACATCTATTTGCTCAAGCGGGCACCAGTAACATCTCCATTCATCCCTGTTACATGATAGAGTAGCCCTAGGGTTTCTGCTCGCTAAAGGAACACGAAGACCCTCAAACCATTCTTTCAGATCATGGGAATGAGTTCGATCATCTTTACTTCTCTTGGCATTTGAATATGACACAGGTAACTTGCCAGGCTCGGCAGAGCAGGTGGGATATTCTTGGTAGTAGGTAGGCTCTCAGTTCATTCATTTACTAATGAACCACAAAGGGTAGAGCCAGTAGCAGCTTTGCCCTGAGTATCTGTGTCTCTGGTCCAGCATATCTGGGCTTGAAATAGGCTTCTCTATAGGATGGGATTCTGACTAGCCAGGCTTGAGATTGACTTTTCTCTTGGGTGCAGCT
This sequence comes from Cryptotis parvus, assembly GCA_021461705.1. Classification (NCBI taxonomy): domain Eukaryota; kingdom Metazoa; phylum Chordata; class Mammalia; order Eulipotyphla; family Soricidae; genus Cryptotis; species Cryptotis parvus. Next base: position 22,373 of record JAJIBD010002002.1, read on the forward strand.
CTAACTACCTGTGGAGTCCGGATGTTGAGAATGGCTGTCATCATGGTGTGGGGGTTCCCCTAGCTTCTTCTGAGCCTCTATTGGGATGGCAGACCAGGGCCAGAACTTACCCTCCCTCCTGGACGCCTCATGATCAGTGGAGCACAGGGAGAGCAGGTAGCAGCTCTGCCCTGTGTATCTGTGAGATAACACTAGGGGAAAAATAAAACATTGTGAGATTTTTATTACCAGAGGCCCCATTCACTCTCAATGGAACAAACGTCTCTGAATGCTGCAGTTATGTGTACTTAGGTCGAGAAGTCAATATGATGAACGACCTAAAATCTGAGCTGCGCAGGAGGAAGAGAGTGGCATGGAATACCTTCAAAAGCATTGAATAAATAGCTAAAAAAAGACAAAGCACTCTGGCTCTGGGCACATATCTTTGACTCCAAGTTTCTCCCTGCATTAACATACGCCACAGAGACCTGGGCCCTATGAAAGCAGGATGAGAATGTTACTCAGGTCTCCCACAGAGGAATTGGAAAGAGCCTGCTTGGTATATCATACCCTCACTCAAGTGAGAAAAGGAATCCAGATTTCCGACCTCCATCACCGCTCCAGAGTCAGGGACACTTTCTCGCTTGCCAAGGCATCAAAAAATCAGATGGGCTGGACATGTAATGCGATTTGGAGACGACCGCTGGACTAGAGCCATTACCGACTGGATCCAACGGGATGTCAAGGGATCACAAGGCCACCAACCTACGAGATGGTCAGACTTCTTTGTCAAGACCCTGAATGAATGGTTTGAGGCTCTTCGTATTCCTGAAGCAACCAGAGGCCATTGGACTACACTGGCACGTGATAGGCTCAAATGGAAATGTTACTAGCACTCGCTCGAGCAAATCCTTGAATAACAGGACCTCAAGTGATCAGGTGAAATGTTTTATTGTGAAGAGCAAGAATGAAAAAGCAGTAGAGGTAGAGCTGGGTAACAATTGGTGTCAATAAAATACTTTTAATGTGGGGATAACAATGAGTCATAGGCTAGTGTGAATGTTCCTGTAAAGTATGTGCATCTGCTATTGAATATTCAGGGGGAAGCACTGAAACAAGATGATTCGGTGGGAAAGAAGGGAGAGAATCTAATACATTTGAGGTGCTGACTATGGAAGAGTTTGGAATCTCAGCACTGCTCAAGGGCTCCATTACCAGCAGCCTGATCAGCAGGTGACTCTTACCTGTGTGACTGCAGTAGTGGAGGAGCCTTCCTGCTGTTCCCAGTGTTCTCAGAAGAGTGCTGAAATGAAAGGGGTGAGGGGCAGGGAGGGGGCAGGGCTTCCTCCACCGCAGTGCCCAGTGAGGCTCAGGTGACCAACTGGTCCCGGGCAGGCGTAAACCAGGATTAGCAGCTTGCAAGGCATGCATTAAATCTGCATTATTTCTTGGGCCCCAGTGTAATCTTTTTTTAAATGTATCATATTCTATGATTCCTGTCCTTCAAACCCTCACTAGGAGAAAAAAATCAGTTCTTAAGATGATACACGATGTTATTATCTTATGATGATCAAACTTTCCATCATATCTATAAACTTTTCTCTCTCTCTCTCTCTCTCTCTCTCTCTTCCTCTCTGCATTCCCCACCCTGGCCTCACTCTAGATCTCTTGACTTTTCTTGTTAATCCAGTGCAGCCTCTACTATGGGGCTTTTGTAAGGCTTTGTCTCTATTCAGTAGGCCTTTCCAGATAACACCTTATCGATTCCCTCCCTTCCTTTAAGTTTTTCTTTTTATCTCACCTTATTCAAGGAGTGTCCTTCTGATCTACCTCTCACACCTTCTTCTCCCTTTGTTGTCCTCTACTGCTTCTGTTTTCTGCAATTATTTACTTGTTTTTAAAGATCATTTAAGTCACTGTTTTCTTACGCTAAAGATAAGTTGTGTTTTTCACCCATGGAGAATGTGAATTCAACAAATAATATTTATCCATACAAGCATTATGGAATTGCTTGTATTGCTGAGAATTGTGCCTGGCACACAGTAGTCAGACAAATAGATATTTGTAGAATGAATGATAGGTTTAGCTGTCAGAAACATCTGGCGTGATATTTGAAGACTTTGTGAATGGGAAACCAGAGACCATCTCTCTGTGCCTGGTTTACTCTCATAAATCTAATGATTGGAATTTGGAGGTTAATGATAACATGTTTGATTTCTCACCAATAGTAATTCAGAGCGCAGCCACTGAATTACTTTTGGCTGCCCACCTATAAGATGGTCAGACTTCTTCGTCAAGACCCTGAATGAATGGTTTGAGACTTCATATTACTGAAGCAACCAGATGCCATTGGGCTACACTGCCACGTGATAGGGTCAAATGGAGATGTTACTGGTGGTGCCCGCCGAGCAAATCGATGAATAACGGGATGTCAAGTGATCAAGTCAAGTGATCAAGTGAAGTAATTCAGTACTCAGGGCTTACTCCTGGTTCTGTGCTCAGAGATCACTGTTAGTGGGTTTGGGTAACCCTATGTGGTGTCCAGATCAGACTAGGTTGGCGCATGTGCCAGGCAAGCACCCTACCTGCTATTCAGTCTCTCCAGCCCCAGCAACACTGTGTTGAAAGATGCATATTACCGTGTCTGTAGTGTGACTAAAGTGATCAAGCATATGCCTAGACAGTGAGGCACTAAGCTCAATCCCCACACTGCTGTGGGAATTTCCTATTTTCCAAAACTAGTGTTTTCATAGAAACTTTAATTTTAAATAGGGTTAGAATGTAGTTGTTGGTTTAAATGTTTTGTGTTCTTTATTATCCTTTCACCTATTTTCTTATTTATTTATTTCTTTTTTGGTTTTGGGGTCATACATGGAATTCAGGACTTACTCCTGGATGTGTGTTCAAGGATTACTCTTGTGACAATCAAGGTTGGGGGACAATCTGCAAAGCCAGGGACAGAATGAGGGTCTGCTACCTACATGCAATTAATGTGAGAGCTGTCTATCAAGGCCCAACTTATTATCATCTTAATATGGAAGTTTAGAATAGCAGGGACTATATTGGGTACCTGGATCAAATGTGGTCAGTAGAGTTCAAGGCAAGCACCCAACCCACTGTGTTTTCTCCAACCCCAATATTCTCTTACTTTTCTCAAGACATTATGTATAATTATAATTCTGTCCACCCACAAATAAATGATAATAGGCACTCTACCAAGCCAGAGAAGTTTCTTTCATTTGAAGTAATGAAACTGCAAACAAGTTAGACGTGAGTAATGCAGGAATTAGTCTAAAACAAGTATAAATTCATTCACTAAAGTGATTACCAGACTAGTTTCTGCACGACTGCCTGATTTTTATTGGACTGCCTTACTAAATTCCCGTTAGACCCATCTTGGTTTCTTAGAAACAGTGGTCATTTACACAGAAACAATAATGGACCGCATTGGATTCATTTAGCCAACATTTTATTGAACATTTACCATGTGCTAGAACATGCATTAAGTATCAAAATAGGAGCTAAATTTAATCCAAGTTCAACCATAAAGGTATTCACAGTCAGTCTTATGGGGGAACAAAAACAACAAAACAATTACTTTAACAGGCAATTATAATGCAATAACTACAATGTTAAAAATAATTATACAAGATCCTGTGTCTTTGCAGGATTGTTTAGCCAGATAATTTCTTCTGTGTTTGAAAGAGGATAGAAAATTAGAATGGTTATGGGCCAGAGCGATCGCACAGCAGGTAGGGCATTTGCCTTGCATGCAGCCGACCAAGATTCGATCCCCAGCATCCCATATGGTCCCCAGAGCACTGCTAGGAGTAATTCCTGAGTACAGAGCCAGAAGTAACCCCTGAGCATTTGAGCATTGCCGGGTGTGACCCAAAAAGCAAAAAAAAAAAAAAAAAGAAAATTAGAATGATCACACTGCTGTGTATAAAACTTTATGAATGCATGTATTGTGTATAGCTATGTCCTATCAAATCTCAACAGTGGGAACAAAAATGCCTTAATATTTCAACTCTTACAAACATCAATTTATTACATACAGGGTATGAAACTTCTTTAATATCATACCAACTTTAAAAAATAGCACTTTAGGGGCCAGGAGTGATAGCACAGTGAGTAGGGCATTTGCCTTGCATGTGGCCTACCCAGGTTTGATCCCCGGCATCCCATATGGTCCCCCCGAGCATCACCAGGAGTAATTCCTGAATGCAGAGCCAGGAGTAACCCCCTGAGAGTCGCCGGGTGTGACCCAAGAAATAACATTTAATTAAAATATAATATCACTTTTATATTATATTTATATATCACTTTAAATATAATATAAAGGTATATATATCACTTTATATTTTAATTAAATATAAATTGATAATTTTAATTATCACTTTATATTTTGATTAAATGTTATTTCTTGTTTCCCAATGACTAAGTTCAATCACTATTTTTTAACCAGACCCAGGCCTGTTCAGGCCTTACTCCTAGCTCTGTCCTCAAGGATAACTGCTAGTGACGCTCAGAGAACTGTGTGCAGTGTACACAATGCCTTACGTGTTCTTTGTCCTCTATCATTTTCTTATTTGCATTTCTTCTAAGTCACAACATAATTTTCTTTCTTCCTCTTCCTGACTGCCTACTATTAAATTTGTATTTATTCTCATTGATTTGTAGCAGAGGTTTGCTTTAATTTGCCTGTTTTGTTAGTGCTCAAATATTCTTATTATTTTGTTTTGGTGTCACACTCAGTGATGCTTGAAGGTCCATACAGTACCAGGAATTAAATACTAGATTGAGTGCTAAGTTCTTGGATGCAAAACATGTGCCTAGCCTTTGAGCCATCACTCCAACCTCTGATATTATTTTCTGAATGTTTCTCAATGTTACTGGTCAGAAAATACATTTAATTTAAAACTTTGCAACTAAAAACCAATTTTACTTCTAGTTATGGCACAGCACTCCTCACTGACTCCATGGAGTGGGATAAGGCTTTCCTTAAACCTCCACTAACATACAACTTTTTTAGTTTCCATCAAGAGACAGAGAATATTGCTATTGTATCATTAATATTATTATTATTAAATCATTTCTATTATATTATTGAAAATATGGTTTCTATACCAGTGGAGATGGATAGAGTAAAATTTCAATTATTTGGAAGATTTTTAAAAAAATTTTAATCATCTTTGGATGCAGAGTTCTTCATTCTCTAGCATTGTATAGTACAAGCTGCACCTTGGACAACACTAATTCAATTGCTCTGGTTTACTTACATGTGAATTCTCTTATAAACAGATATAAACTTAGAGTATCAATAATGCAATGGAGATCCTTGAAATTATTTTTTTTCTTCCTACGTTTTTATAAGAACACTGTGCATAATACATATAATATTAAAAATATATGTTAGGCCAGAGCAATAATATAGCAGGTACAGTGCTTCTTTTACACATAATCAACCTGGGTTTGATTCCCAGAACCCATATGGTCCCATGAGCCCATCAGGAGTGAGTCCTGAGCGCAGAATCTGGAGTGATTCTGAGCTCTGATGGGTGCGCCCACCCAAAACAACAGCATAATATTTTCAGATAATAGTAGGTTGTTACTATGTAAACTGAGGATATGACCTCAGTGGAGGAATAGGGGAAGGCAGTGAGGTGTAGTTGATATTGGCACCTTGGTGGGAAGCGTGATGTGGTAACACTGTATCTCTAAATCATATGAACATGTCCACTCTTCTAAAAGTTACTTCAATAAATTAGAAAAATAGTACACATAATTTTTTTTAATTTATACTTCACTTTTCTTTATGTTTAAAATATTTTATTCGAGGATATCATAATTTACATAAAGTTGCTGGTAGGGTTTTATGCGTGCGACATTCCAATACCACCCCTCCACCAGAGTGTCTGTTTCCCTCCACCACATTATACTTAAACTTCCCAGTGCTCTCTCGAGGAGAAAGGTGAGCCAGAGGTAGGAAAGCAGGAAGGGAAGATCAACAAGTCACAGACAGACAGAGCCCTGAAGAGAAAAATGGCCACTGAGAATGATCAGAGGTGGGTTTCATGAAGGATTTTAAAGCAAAAAGATGCCTTTTATATTCATTTTGTATTTCCCGGCCAAACTATTGTGTGACTTCCTCAGATACCACAAATCTTCAATAAAACATAGCTACATTGAACACCTTGAATTTGAGGTTGGTTATGAATATAGCAGTAAAAGGATTCCTAATGTGCACTGAGGTCATCTTGGGAAATAGAAGCCACAGGGACAAAAACATAGGAGAGGCTCCAACTACAATGAAACAAGAAAATTTTAGCAAGAACTGCTGGAGAAAGGTGACCACACATGGTTCTTTGATGTGTATGTCTGAGTATGTGCGGACATGTTTATTTATATCTTAGTTGCATTTATAAAAGCTAAAAGATATTTAGTTTCTTATCACTGTAGAAGAGATCTTGATGTGTGTTCATTAAAAAATGCAATAGTGATAGCTATAGTGATAGCTCAGAGAGCCCACACACTCGGTACTGGGTTTTGATCTCTGTCTCTGCATCAGGAGCGGCCCTCTGCCAGATGAGGCCAGATGAAGCCCCTGAGAGCAACTACAATAACAGCAACAAAATTCCTACATAATTGAGTCCTAAGGAATCTGAAGCCAATAATACTTTGATTGCACATTGAAAATATTTATTTAAGATCAAGTGGTGGTTCTACTATATAATTATATGGAAGGTATTTATTGTGAGCTTCATGCATAAACTAGTCAGTTTAGATAGTTTGATGTTTACTAATAAAACTAAAATAATATTATTTTTCTCTCTCCAAGCTCTTTCTTTGGTGAATCAGAGAATAATATGTGCTTAAGTTGGGGCTACTCTAGGTGGTAAGAAAGAATGCAAAAACCTATTCTCTCTAGGTCCTTGAAATATCATTCCATCTGTGTGAGCCAAATCATTGCCTCCCATACCACAAACAGTCTCTTTGATGGTCAGATTCAGCAAAAAGGGTTACCTTTCCATAAAGGTACATTTTAATAGGGGCTCAACATGCAGTGGTTTAGGGGCATTCCCAGCAATACTTCGTCCAATAATGCTTAACTGGTAGTTCAGAGCTCAAGCTTGTTGCAGCAATACTCAGGAGTCACCAGTATTACTCCGGTTGTGTTGGAGATGGGGAAGAATGCAGTGCTAGGAGTAGTATTCAGGGACTCGCACATGCTCGCCCACTTTGAGTCACGTCCACAGTCTCCCTATATTCAATTCTTAGTGCTTTGCACTCAGTAAGTATGTTTCCCTGTTTATTTTGGTCACATTGGTCTATCAACCCAATGTGCTCTATTTGGATTTTTCGAATAACAACTTCTGGCACACTGAAGAGAAAGTCAGACACAGTTAATGAATAATACCAGGAAAACTAATAAAACCTTTAAGAATAAACACACTTTGACAATTAATGAATATTCTGTAATACTTTATAATATTGCATTGGATTTCATCATATGCAATATTGCATATGTCAGTCTCCCTGGAGTATATGATGAGTCATTCCGATATATGGGTCCATCTTCTCTTTTTATCCACTGCTGCTGCTGTCACTGTATTTTGTCTTATTCTCTTTTATTTTTCCCTTTCAAATTTACTCACTGGAGAAGAAATATCAATGAACTGAAATAAAATTGAAAATGTGCTTCTTAGAACTAACCTTGCTCACAACTGTAAAATAGATCTTACATCACTTGTATCACTTGTCTTCCCATTGTTCATTGATTTGCTTGAGCGGGCACCAGTATAGCCCAAGGACATCTGCTCACTCCAGGAACACAAAGAGCCTCAGACCATTCCATCAGGTCATGGGAATGAGGTCTATAATTGTTACTGATTTTTGGCATATCACATAAGACACGGGTAGCTTGCCAGGTTCTGCCATGCGGCGGTATACTCTCAGTAGTAGGCTCTCATCTTGTGCACTTAATGATGAACCGCAATGTGGAGAGATCAGCTTTTCTCTTGGGTGGAGCTCTGACAAGCTGTGGAGTCCAGATGTTGAAAATGGTGGCCCTCATGATGTGTGGGTTCCTCTGGCTTCTTGCAAGGCTCTGTTGGGATCTTACATAAACATTACATAGATGGTCATAAAATAGAACAAGCAAAAGATTATGGAGAAATTAATGATAACCTGTCCCTAATAAAATGCAAGAAAATAAAACTAAAAGCCTAGAGACTGCTTTTGATGAAAAGCATTACCATTTAAGAGACACTTGATATATATATATATATATATATATATATATATATATACATATATGGATATATATATGCTATAGTTAGTTATATGTATAATTATAAATATAAATATTATTTACATACATATATGCACATCATAACTAGAGTTGAAAACTTGCCCTATAATTCATGGGCTAATAAATAGAATGAAAAATGAAATGTTATGTCTTATTTACATATTAAGAAGAATTCCAACAGCAACAGCACAACACTACAGTACAACAGCTGAGGGTCCTGTCAAATGCAGGTCCCTTTGCGACTCTGAGTATTGTGTGCAGTGCACTCTGAAGTCAGTCCTGCTAGTTACTCCTCTGTCAATGAACTGTCAGCGAAATAACTTTCTGTTTTCTTTAAATGGCACGATCTACTGTCAAACTATTTTCAACTAGAGGCTGCAAAATGTCAAGGATTATATGCATGAATGAATTTACCTTATGACTTATACGTATTATTAATTTTTTAAGCAAATGTTTCTGTTTTAATTCATCACAATTATGCACATAAAGCCCTGATCAATATGTAGTAAATTCTTTTTTTGTTTTGTTTTCTTTTGTTTGGGAGGCATGCTTATGGTGCTCAGGGTTTACTCCTGGTTCCGTGCTTAAGGGTCACTCTTAGTTAGCACTGTTTTGGGAAACATAATATGGCACCATATATTGAACCTGGGTTGGCCAAGAACAAGGCAAGCATCCCACCCACTGTATTATCTCTCCAGTGGGTATTAATACTTTTTATTCTTTTTAAAAAATTATTATACCACTGTGATATATGCAATTACAAAACTTTTCATGATTGGATCTCAGCCACACAGTGTTCCAGCACCCAACCCTCAACAACCCTTCCATTATACCCATAATCCCTCCCCCTCTCCCAGACTGCCTCTATGGCAGGTATTTTTTGCTCTTGTTCTTTTTTTCCTTTTTGGGTCACACCCTGTGATGCTCAGGGGTTACTCCTGGTTCGTTTGCTCAGGAATTACCCTGGTGGTGCCTCGAGGGACCATATGGGATGCCGGGGATCAAACCCGGTTGGCCGCATGCAAGGAAACGCCCTACCCGCTGTGCTATCGCTCAGGCCCATTCTTGCTCTTGTTTTTCTTGTTCTTGTTCTTATTGTTCTTTCCCTTCTCCTTCTCCTATTCCATCTCCCTCCTCTTTCACCTCCTTCACTTCCTTCTCCTTCTCCTCCTCCTCCTTCTTCTTCTTCTCTCTCCTCCTCTTTCTCTTTTTCTTCTCCTCCCCCTCCTCTTTCTTCTTCCTCTACCTCTTCTTCTCCTCCTCCTCCTCCTCCTTATTCTTCTTGTTCTCCTCATTCTTCTTCTCATACTTCTCTGCCTCCCCCTACTCTCTCTTTGTCTGTCTCTCTTTCTCCTTCCTCTTACAAATTGTGGCTTGCAATACACAAATCATGTATATTGCTTTGCTTATGTTCAATACTCAGTTCTAGTCTGACATTACCATTTCTAACAAGTCCTAGTACACTGCCCAATATCTCACCTCCACTCTCTCATGTTATATTCCAAGAAGTCTTCCTGATCTATGTATTTCCTGGCCTTGAATACTGGTATCCTACTATTTGTTTTATATTCTGGAAATGAATGCAGTCATTCTGTATCTGTCCTTTTCCTTCTGACTAATTTTACTCAGCATAATACTCTTCATATCATTTAACTTTGAAAAGGAGCAAAAACATGAAGTGGAGCAAGGAAAGCCTCTTCAACAAGTGGTGCAGGGAAGACTGGACAGATACCTGTAAAGTAATTAACCCACACCTCTTTCTTACACCATGCACAAAAAGTCAGGGCAAAATGGATTAAAAATCTCAATATAAGACCTGAGTCCATAAAGTGCATTGAAGAAAACAAAGGCAAAATACTCCATGACATTGAAGCTGAAGGCATCTTCAAAGAGGAAGAACAGCTGACACAGTAAGTGGAAGCAAAAATGAACATATGGGACTACATGAAACTAAAAACCTTCTGCACCTCAAAAAAATGGTGACCAAGATACCAAAACAGCCCACGGAGTGGGAATAAATATTCACTCAATGTCCATCTGATTAAGAGTTAATTTCCGAGATACATAAGGCACTGATAACCCTTTATAAGAAAAAAAGAAGCCAACCCCATCAAAAAGTGGGAAGAATAAATGAACAGAAATTTTCACAAAGAAGAAATTCACATGACCAAAAGGCATATGAAAAAACGTTCTTCATCACTAATCTTCAGGGAGATGGAAATTAAAACTACAATGAGAAATTATCATCTCTCACCACAGGTAATGGCACACATTCAAAAGAGCAAGAACAACCAATGCAGACACTGGCATGGATCAGAGGAGAAAGGGACTCTCATTCATTGTGAGTTGAATTGTTGACTGGTCCAGCTTTTTTGGGAAAATAATATCAACATTCCTCCACAAACTAGAAATAGAGGTCCCCTTTGGTCCAGCAGTACCACTCCTAAGAATTTACCCTGGGGGGCCAAAACTCACAGCAGAAACTTCATCTGCACTTCTATGTCTATAGCAGATAGAAATGTTCATACTATTCACAATAGCCGAACCTGGAAACAACCTGAGTGCCCAAGAACAAATGACTGAATAAAAAACTGTGGTACATCTACACAAGGGATTACTATGCAACTGTTAGAAACAACAAAGTTATGAAATCTACCTATAAATGGTATTAATACTTTATATATTTATGACAAAATATTCTCTTGAACTTTGATAACTTTTGTCAACAACTTTTGTCAAAGGTTCTCTTGAACCTTGATAACCTTGAATAGACATTTGTCAATGTCTATTCTCTTGAACCTTGATAACTTTTGTCAATGTCCTTGGGTGGTGGTAAAAAGGAAGTATGTGAAATAAAATTTACCCTATGGATTCCTCCTTACCTGCCAGAAGTGATCCCTGAGAACAATGCCAGGAGAAAGTTCTGAACACCACCAGATAAGGTCCAAATCATAAACAAATAAAAAGAATTTACCATGTAATATGTGCTTATGTTTCCATACATGGATGCTTTTGGGTACTGTATTGTAAAATTCTAAAGCACTCCCTCAAGCAAAACAAAGGTTAAATATTGCCTTTCATAATAGTTACTAGTGATACAAAATATACCTCTGTTCTACCTACTAAGCCACTGCAGAGCAATAGAAAATGATGTATTCTACCCTCTAGAGCATCCTGCTGAATGAAAGTGTTAACTGTAGTCACTTCACTCTGGCCCCAATCACCATACAGATTTCTCTGCTTCCCTGGCAATAGCTAGTTTCCTTGGCAATAGCTGAAAGCTCCCATGTACCATTAGGATGCCAGGCTTTGTTTTTGGTATTCCTTCCATCAACTCAGTTGTTTTACCATGTGTGATGATCTGATTTAGCCTCAGTCCTGACAAATGATCTCTGAAATATTAGCTTCAGTTATTTATTTGTTTTGGGGCCATACATGCAGGCACCAAAAGTGCCCAGGACTTGCTGTGTATCTAGACTTAGGGATCACTGTTTGTGGGACAGAAGAGACCAAATGGGTGCTAGGGATAGAATTTGAGTCAGCTGAAAGCAAGGCAAGCACTTTACTACACTATATCTGTGGCCCCAAAATTTGCTTTGTTCTTGCAGAATTTCTCAAGTGACAGAAATTTACATTAGTCGGCTGTTCTAGTTCAGTGATAAGCAACCTATGACTTGATTTGATCACTTGACATCCGTTATTCATTGACTTGCTCGAGCAAGTGCCAGTAATATTTCCATTTGATCCCATCAAGTGCCAGAGTAGCCCAATGGCATCTGGTTGCTTCAGGGATCTGAAGAGCCTCAAACCTTTCATTCAGGCTCTTGGACGAATGTTGCAGGACACCTAAAAGCCTCTGCATCTGCCCTGGATTGCCTTCTGCAGGTCACTTCATAGATAAGGGGATAGTTTAAATGTGGCAGTTAATCTGACCATGTATTCTGTACTGCTGGTATAAATATTCTCTCATGCTACCACAATCATCGTGGGACTAGCTAGATCTTACCAGCATATTTGCCTGGCCACGTTGGATATCTAAGTAATTAGACCAGAGAGAAATGCTGTTTGCCTCCAAGCAAGCAAGCATGGCTCCCTGATAACGCAAAGGCAACTAAAATACAGAACTACCGTGGAGTAGACGAGACTTTGTGAAGGCTAGGATAAATATTTAACTGGAATTAGTATAGTCTTTGATATAGAGGCTTGACATCTCAAAAAACCCCCTTCTCTACCCTGTAAAAGCATTTCCAGGCAGATCTTGGCTCAAAACATTAGCATATAAAAGGGCCTAGGTGAGGTGCTGGGAGAAATTACCTGAGGGCATTTGACCCTCCCTACTTCCCATAATAGTGGGAGGTCTGTGTTGCAGGGGGTATAAAACTAGGCTGCTTCCACTCTGGCTCTCTCTCTCTTTCGGGGCTCTCTTTTGGGGCTTGCACTCTTCTTGGGAGTCTTGTCTTTGTCTCCTTTTTACAGGGCTTTAACACGTGGTGGTCGCCATCTTGGCCTACACGTGGTTGGGGTTCTAGTCAGGAATCCTAAGCACAGGGTTTTTCCTATTGCTGATTTGTATTCGTGAACCTGTGATAAGTAAAGCCTATTAAAACTGCATTGGATTCCTGAGTCTTCATCCATTCCCTGCCACCTTGGGAGGTAGAAGGGGAACTTCGCTTCCCGGCACTGTCGGGGACCCGGTGGCATACCCGACAGATGAAGAAGTCTGACCATCTTGTAGGTGGGCACCACATGAATTTTTGACATCCTGTGGGATCTAGTCGGTAACAGCTCTAGTCCAGCTGTGGTCTCCAAATCACATTACATGTCCAGCCCATCTGATTTTCGATGCCTTGGCAAACGAGACAGCATCCCTGACACTGAAACAGTGACAGAGGTTGGAACTCCAGATTCCTTCTTCATTTGAGTGAGATGTGACCAACCTATGACACAACAAATACTATATTAGACACTCAAGTCTTTATTTTCTGAAAGTCAAACTACTTGGGCAGATCAAGTAGAATATTATTATAAACATCTCAAAGTGTTTAAATAAATTAACGTTAAAAGGTGAACATTTTATGTTCATCAACATAAAATGGCATATATTGAGATCATTAAAAACCTGCAAATCATGTGAATTGCTATTGCAAAAAAAATGTGATGCCTTATAGTACTGGGAGTCAAGAATGCAGTTTAGATCTAAAATATGAGTTTCCTTAATTTGCTTTTGGAAAAATGCTTTTTGGTATGTTACTGTGGCCTTTGAACTTAAATTATTCTAGCATATGCTTTTCCTTCCTACTGATTAGCAGGTGAAACTGGTCTAAAGCCCTTGAATAAACATTACCTGTATAAGTGGGACTGATGTACTAGGACTTAGTAAAATCAGGCCTCCTAAGGACTCTCACAACTAAATTTTCTTCAGGAGTATCATGAGTGATGTTGATTATCCCACTTCACTCTCAAATCAATGATACACAGAATTTTGGTTTAATTTTGTTTTAAATTATGCCTCTTTAAATAAGCTCTTTGGAATAAACCATCACAGACAAATAAGTACAGACTGAATCAAAGTTTCTTCTTTTTGCCTTTTTTGGGGGATCATACTCGGTGATGCTCAGGGACTACTCCTGGCCTTTTATTCAAAATTATTCCTGGCGGTGCTTGGGGGAACCATATGGGATACCAGGTATCTAACCCAGGTTAGTTACGTGCAAGGCAAACACCTTATCCACCCACTGTCCTATTGCTTCTACCCATCCAATTATTTCTGAAGGTCACCTGAGGGCAACAAAGTGACACATTCCAGGTCTCATGTTTCAGAGAGCAGAGTTGGGGACACTAGATAAAGAGACGACTGAATGAGTTATTTCTTGAAGGAGTGGCCGTTTCTCCTATCAGATGAAAGCATAGGTACATCTCAGGGCAGGCTGATAACAGATATGCAGAGTGTATGTATATTATCCAAGTGAACTAGGGGAAATGGCAGGGTTGTACTTTTACAAAAAGTCTTTGAGAGGCTGGTGCTATACTACAGTGGGCAGGGAATTTGCCTTGCATGCAGCCAACCTGGATTTGATTCGGGCATCCCTTTTGGTTTACCAAGCAGCAGCAGGAGTAATTGCTGAGTGCAGAATCTGTAGTAACCCTGAGTATCGTAGGTGTGACCCAAAAAAATTAAACAAAGCAAAAGCAAATCCTTTGAGTAAGTTCTACACAGTGTATTTTTACAATGGGACTTGAAAGAAAGAATGGGATAGAGAAATATCAATATTCCAGGCTAGACCTTAATAACTAAGTGGAATGATAGGTAATGACTTTAAACTCACAGGTTTGGCAGGTAGCTTTGGTTATAAGAAGATATTCAAATAGCTAAACCACAATGGAGGAGACTGGGTTACTTAACTAAAATTCAAAGTAAACTGGACTTCAGGATGGATTAAATAAACAACTTCAGCTTTGTGCTCCTGTAATTCACTTATTTTTTTCAGTTGTAAAAAATTCATCCTAAGCTGGATCTAAGATAGTGCCAATTGTTCTATGATAATTTTGCAATAAAAAAAGGTTGCTTCTCAAAGTTCTTCAGGTACTTCAGAGAAACTAACACAGACCAAGATAAATAAATGAATAAAGAGTGATTGTATCTGTGTTTCTTTCCAATTATGTCTAAAGGTCAACTCAATGCCTCAAGTGACACACCCAGAACTGTCCAAGAAGAGCATGCTGAGAATCTCTTCTTTCATGCTCCCTCAAAAACTGGCTGGTGAACAAATTGGAAGGAATCACTATGTCAATGACAGTTGGAAATGATCACTCTGGAACAGGAACTGCATGCTAAAAGGAGAAAAAAAATATACAGTCCCTGTACTGGAAACCATAATGCCCAAATGGAAAGTGAAGGAGAGAGAGAGAGAGAGAGAGAGAGAGAGAGAGAGAGAGAGAGAATCTTTCATAGAGGAAATTTGGGGGAGTGGTGTGGAGGTAAACTGGGGACACTGGTAGTGGAAATGTACACTGGTAGAGGGACAGGTGTGGAGCACTGTTTGACTGAAACCTAACTATGAACAATTTTACGACTATGTATCTCATGGTGACCCAATAAAATAAACAAATTTTTTTAAAGAAAATATTCCTGGTCTTTAGTTCAAGAGGGCCCATCTCAGTCTTGGGTGGATTAGTCTGAGATTTGACAGGGCTTTCAGGAAAACTCTACCAACACTGGAGTTATTGTGCTCAAACTAAAATTATATTTGATGATATATTTGTAGCATGTTTTATAACAAGATTCTTTCTATTACAAGATGAAAGATACAATGATTCTTTATAGAACCAATTTTTTTC
Source organism: Cryptotis parvus (assembly GCA_021461705.1). Taxonomy (NCBI): domain Eukaryota; kingdom Metazoa; phylum Chordata; class Mammalia; order Eulipotyphla; family Soricidae; genus Cryptotis; species Cryptotis parvus. The sequence goes on from JAJIBD010002002.1 coordinate 38,004, forward strand.
TTTTCTTAAAATATACTTTGTTCTCTTATATTTTGAAAATGATATTACTCTCTTAAGAAAACTGCAATGCAAAGGAAGGACTGGAAGATAGAAGTTGAATACAATTTCTCACATCTGGAAGTGCTAACTTCTCTATTTTCCTCTGTTATTTTGTTTAGCCCATATTCTAGTGGTTGCTAATGACAGAAATCTGTGTAAAAAACAATTTAAACACAAATGAGAAATTGTATAAAGTGCACTGAGAATATTACAGGAAAACAACATAGATGGAAGATCCATATAAAGGACTAATACTGAATATTATAAGGAAGAGGGAACTAGGGAGTAGAGAATCCATTTTTCTCTCTTCCTAATTGCCAAGGGTTTTTTTTTTTTGGTTTTGTTTTTGGCATGCAGATAGTCAAACACAATGTATCCCATAAACCCAGAAGTTATACCTTATTTTTTTCAATGTCGCGAATGCCCTTCTGTCCTTCGCCAATTATACCAAGATGACTGCCCTCCAACGTCCTGATGGAGCTATCACATTTCCAGAAAGGCAATGGAGAAGATTATCCACTACTTCTACTCAGATCTCTTTAATAGCAATGTCCACATGCCCACATACCAAATTCCACAGGATGGATATGTCATTCCTAATATTCTCCTTCTGAAATCAACAGGACATTTCGACAGTAAAGAAGGGAACAGCACCAGGCCCAGACAAAATCAAACCCGAACACCTGGAGAATCTGCCATTGGTACTCATCAATACACTGGCTCGGCTCTTCACACACTACCTGTCTGAATGCAAGGTGCCCTCCCAATGGAAAACCAGCAGGAGAATCCCTACTGTTCAAGAAGGGAGACATGCACGAGATTGGCAACTATCGCCCCCATCCGCCTGTTGTCCATCATCTATTCACTCTAGTCATTCTGAACAGGATTGGCAGAACATTAGATGAAGGACAACCATGTGAGTAAGCTGGCTTCCCAAAAGGATTCAGCACAATTGATGAGATCCACACGGAAAAACAAGCTCATTGAGGTTTGTAGGGAGTTCAAGATGCTGCTCTGTCTCACGTTCATTGATTTAAAGAAAGCCTTTGAATATGTGGAGACCGAAGTGGTTACGGAAACCCTACCCAAACAGGGTGCTCAAACCCAATACATCAAAATACTTCGTGAGCTCTATTACAGATACACCACCAGGATCTCACCATTCTACAAGAAAGTAATCATTGATGTCAAAAGAATGGTTCATCAGGGTGATACCACTTCACCAAAACTTCAGAAACACACTCTAGGACATCATGCGACAATTAGAATGGGAAGGAATGGGAGTGAAGATAGATGGTCAGTGACTACAACACATCTGCATTGCTGATGGCATCATTTTAATAACACCTAACATTAGCCAAGCGGCACAAATGCTGGCTGACTTTGACCACGAATTCAGAAAGATAGGTCTACAACTGACTCTCAACAAAACTATGTCATCTGCAAATAATGATAGCTTGATTTCTTCCTTGCCTATCTGGATGCCCTTAATGTTCTTGTCTTCTCTGATTGCTATGGCGAGTACTTACAGTACTATATTGAATAAAAGAGGTGAGAGAGGGCAACCTTGTCATGTTCCTGATCTTAAGGGAAGGCTTTCAATTTTTCCCCATTGAGAATGATACTTGCTGTAGGATTTTGGTAGATGGCTTTGACTATCTCGAGGAAGCTTCCTTCAATTCCCATTTTCTGGAAGGTTTTAATCATGAATGGGTGCTGGATCTTGTCAAATGCTTTTTCTGCATCTATTGATAGGATAGTATGGTTTTTATTTTTTCTCTTATTGATATGATGTATTATGTTGATTGATTTGCGAATGTTGAACCATCCTTGCATTCCCAGGATGAATCCTACTTGGTCATGATGTATGATCTTTTTGATGAGTCTTTTGGATTCTGTTTGCTAGTATTTTGTTGAAGATCTTAGCATCTGTGTTCATCAAGGAGATTGGTCTGTAGTTTTCTTTCTTTGTGTTGTCTCTCCCTGCTTTGGGTATCAGGGTGATGTGTGCCTCGTAGAAGCTGTTTGGAAGTGTTTCTGTTTCTTCTATTTCCTGGAAGAGCTTGAACAGGACAGGCAGTAGGTGCTCCTTAAAGGTTTGGTAGGGGGCCAGAGTGATAGTCTAGTAGGTAGGGCGTTAGCCTTGCAGGCGGCCAGCCTATGCTGATCTCGGGTTCAATCCCCAGCATCCCATATGGTCTCCCAAGCACTGCCAGGAGTAATTCCTGAGTGAAGAGCCAAGAGAGAGAACCCTGAGTATCGCTGGGTGTAACTCAAAAAAGCAAAAAAAAAAAAAAAAGGTTTGGTAGAATTCACTAGTGAACCCATCTGGACCTGGGTTTTGTGTTTGTGCAGACTTTTTAATTACTGTTTCAATTTCCTCGATGGCGATAAGCTTATTCAGGTATTGGAGGTCTTCTTGTTTCAATTGTGGGAGGTTATAGGACTTCAGGAATTTATCCATTTCTTCTAGGTTCTCATGTTTCGTGGCATATAGGTTTTCAAAGTAATCTTTGATGATCTTTTGGATTTCTGCCTTTTCTGTTGTCATGTCACCATTTTTATTTCTGATTCTGATTATTTGGGTTCTCTCTTTCCCTGTCCTTACAAGTCTTGCTAGTGGCTTGTCGATCTTGTTTAATTTTTTCAAAGAACCAGCTCTTGGTTTCATTAATCTTTCGGATTGTTTTTTTTGGTTTCCAGCTAATTGATTTCCTCACTATTTTTTATTATTTCCTTCCTTCTGCCTGGGTTGGGATTCTTTTGTTGGTCTTTTTCTAATATTTTCAGCTGTGAGGTCAGGCTATTTATGTGGGCCCTTTCTTCTTTCCTTATGAATGCTTGCAGAGCTATAAACTTTCCTCTTAGCAAAGCTTTTGCTATGTCCCACAAGTTCTGATAGTTGGTATCTTCATTGTCATTTGTTTCTAGGAATCTTTGGATTTTCTGTTTTGATTTCTTCTATGACCCATTTGTTGTTCAGCAGTGAGCTGTTCAGTTTCCAGGTGTTTGGTTTGACTCCCTGCTTCTGTGTATGGTTAACTACTATTTTCAGTGCATCATGATCTGAAAAGATAGTCGACACAATTTCAATCTTTTTTATTTTATTGAGGTATGCTTTGTGGCTCAGTATATGGTCTATCTTGGAGTATGTTCCATGTGCACTGGAAAAAATGTGTATTCAGCTTTTTGGGGGATGAAAAGCCCTGTATATATCAACTAGCTCTCTTTCTTCTATTTCTTCCTTCAAGTCCAGTATTTCCCTGGTGGGTTTCAATCTAGTCGATCTATCCCTAGTCGATAAGGCAGTGTTGAAGTCTCTGACTATTATTGTGCTACTGTTAATGTCTTCTTTGAGGTCTATTAATAGTTGTTTTACGTATTTTGCTGGCCCCTCGTTTGGCACATATATGTTTAGTAGTGTGATTTCTTCCTGGTATACATATCCCTTAATTATTAAGAGATGGCCTTCATTGTCCCTTTTTAACCTTTTTCAGCCTGAAGTCTATATTGTCAGACATGAGTATGGCCACACCCGCCTTTTGGAGAAGTTTTTTGCATGGAGAATGGTCTTCCAGCCTTTGACTTTGAGTCTCTGTTTGCTCTGATTATTCAGATGTGTTTTTTGTAGGCGGCAGGATGTTGGATTCAGTTTTTTAATCCATTTTGCCACCCTATGTCTCTTAATTGGTGCATTTAGACTGTTGATGTTGAGAGATATTATTGTCATTGGATTTTGTGCCATCTTTCTGTTTAAACTTTTTGTGGTTTTTGGGTTGTCTTATTTTACAATAGACCCTTCAATCCTTTTTAAAGTTGGTTTTGAGTCTATGAATTTCCTGAGTTGTTGTTTATCCGTGAAGTTGTGTATCTTTCCTTCTCATCTGAAAATAAGTCTAGCTGGGTAAAGAATTCTTGATGAAGCCTGCAGTTCATTGAGTCTTTTCACAACGTCCCACCATTTTTTCGGATTTGGAGTGTTTCATCTGAGAAGTCTGCTGTAAATCTCAGGGGATGCTCCTTTGTATGTGATTTCCTTCTTTGATCTTGTTGCTTTCAGTATTCTATCTCTGTCTATCGTTTTTGTCATTTTAATAAGGATGTATCTTGGAGCATTCTTATTGGTGTTTCTTTAGCTGGTATACTACGAGCCTCCTCTATCTGGGAGCATGCTTTTTTTCAATTCGGGAAACTTCTCAGCAATGATGGCTTTGACAGTTTCTTCTTCATCAGGGTTTTCTTCTTGCCCTTCTGGGACCCCAATGATGCATTTGTTTTTCCTTTTGCCTTCATCCTGATTTTCTCTGGTAGTCTGTTCGTTGATTGTGAGTCTTTTCTCCATCTTCTCGTGTAGTCTACAGAATTTCTGAACCTCGTCTTCAAGATCACTAATCCTTTCTTCAGTAGCTGTTACTCTGCTTTGGAGGGCTTCCCCTGTGTTTTTCAGTTCACTTACCTCATTTTTAATATCTGTCATTTCTGTTTGTGCTTTGATCTGAAATTCACTCAGTTCTGCTCTCATGTCCTCTTGTATTTTACTGACTTTGTATTCCATTGTTTCTTTGAGTTCCTTGTGAATCTTTAACAGTTCCTTCCAAAATTCCTTTTCAGAGAGGTTATATAGCTCATCATTATTGCTTGACTCATCGGTATTAGTGACTTCAATCCATAGAGCTTGAAGGAATTCTGCGTTGCTTTACCATAATGACTATCGTAGGTTGAAAATGTATTTCTGGGTGACTAGTCAATAGAGTTAGTAGGTTCCTGAATTACTTTGCAGTTAGGGATGTATAGCAAAAGAATGTAGAGGCAAATGCTCAGTAATATCTTAGGTAGATAGATATTACTTAGCGTGGACTTGCCACCATCCGCACGGTTTTGAATTTTGGAGTGTTGCTGGGTGGTTCTGGAGTCAGGGGGAGGTAGTCCGTGCAAGATCCGAAAAAGCTGGGTGTGGCTTGGTCCCCTTCTCAAAGTTCCAGCCCTTTATGCTGGAAAGGGGTGCCTCAGGGGCTTCCCGCCGCAGGAACGCACCTGGTAGGGAGAGCAGGGAGCTACTGGGCGTGGGGCAGATGGCGTCAGGAGGGCAGTCCGAGGAAGATGGGTGTGGCTTGGTCCCCTTCACAAAGTTCCAGCCCTTTATGCTGGAACGGGGGTGCCTGGGGGGACTTCCCCCCTGGGAATGCACCTGGTGGGGAGAGCAGGGAGCTGTTGGGCATTGGGGTGGATGGCGTCAGGAGGCTCCCAATCCTTTTCAAACTCTTCTGGGAAATTTAAGAAATAGAAATACTCCCAAATAGCTTCTACGAGTCACATATCACCTTGATACCCAAGGCAGACAGAGATGTCATGAAAAAGGAAACCTATAGACCAATCTCCCTGATGAACACAGATGCTAAGATCTTCAATAAAATACTAGCAAATAGAATCCAAAGAGTCATCAAAAAGATTATACATCATGACTATGTGGATTCATCCAGTGAATGCAAGGATGGTTCAACATCCGCAAGTCAATCAACATAATACATCATATCAACAAAAAGAAAAATAAAAATCATATGATCATATCAATAGATGCAGAGAAAGCATTTGACAATATTCAACATCCGTTATGATAAAAATTTCTGTAAAATGGGAATTCCTCAATATAATCCAGGCCATCTACTACAAGCCCACAGCGAGCATCATTCTCAATGGGGAAAAAACTGAAAGCCTTCCCCTTAAGATCAGAGACAAGTCAAGGCTGCCCACTCTCACCACTTCTATTCAATATAGTACTGGAAGTACTTGCCATAGCAATCAGGAAGAAAAAAAGACATTAAGGGCATAGGACAGGAAAGGAAGAAGCCAAGTTATCACTATTTGCAGATGACATGATGTTATACCTGGAAAACCCTAAACTCTCTACCAAGAGGCTCCTAGAAATAATAGATTCCTATAGTAGAGTGGCAGGGTACAAAATCAATACCCAAAAGTCAATGGCCTTCCTATGCGCAAACAATGAAAGAGAAGAAAGAGACATTAAAGAAACTATCCCATTCACAGTTGTACCACAGAAAATCAAATATCTAGAGATCAGTTTGACAAAGAATACGAAAAAATCTCTACAAAAAAACTACAAAACATTACTTCAGGAAATAAAAGAGGACCTGAGGAAATGGAGATACATTCCCTGCTCATGGTTTGGAAGGATAACATTATGAAAATGGTAATACTCCCTAAAGCTTTACACAGATTCAATGCAGTCCCTATAAAGATACCCATGAAGTTCTTCAAAGATATTGAACAAATACTCCTGAAATTTGTATGGAATAATAAACCCCCCATGAATAACTTAACCAATCCTTGGGAAAAAGAAGATGGGAGGTATCACTTTCCCCAACTTCAAACTCTACTACAAAGCACTTGTAATTAAGACAGTATGGTATTCGTATAGAGACAGACCCGTAGACCTATGAAATAGAACTGAATATCCTGAAACACGCTCTCAAATATACAACCACTTAATCTTTGATAAAGGAGCAAAAGATATTAAGTGGAACAAAGAAAGTCTCTTCAACAAATGGTGCTGGAAAACTGGGAAGCTACATGCAAAAAATGAACTTAGACATCCTTCTAATGCCTTGCACAAAAGTCAGATCAAAATGGATTATAGACCTCAATATCAGACATGAATCTATAAGGTACATCGATACTAAAAACATTTTCAAAGATGAAACACCACTGACCAAGCAAATGGAAGCAAATATAAACAAATGGGATTATATAAAATTGAAAAGCTTCTGCACCTCAAAAGAAATGGTGACCAAGATACAAAGACAATCCACAGAGTGGGAAAGGATACTCGCCCAATACCCATCTGACAAGGGTTAATATCCAGGATATATCAGGCACTGGTAGCATTTCACAAGAAAAAAACAGCCAACCCCATCAAAAAAATGTGGAGAAGAAATGAACAGAAACTTCCAAAAAGAAGAAATTTGAATGGCCAAGAGACACATGAAAAAGTGTTCTACATCATTAATCATCAGGGAGATGCACATCAAAACAACAATGCGGTACCATCTCACACCAAAGAGACTGGCACACATCCAAAACGGCAAGAAGACCCAGTGCTGGTGTGGATTGGGGAAAAAGGGACTCTCATCCACTGTTGGTGGGAGTGCCAATTGGTCCAGCCCTTTTGGAAAACAATATGGACACTTCTCCATAAACTAGATATTGAGCACCCATTTGATCCAGCAATACCACTTCTGGGAATATACCCTAGAGACCAAAAACACATTGCAGAAACACTATCTGTACTTCATTATTCATCGCTGCGCTATTCACAATAGCTAGAATCTGGAAAGAAACTAAGTGCCGAGAACAGAGGACTGGCTAAAGAAACTGTGGTACATCTACATGATGGAATACTATGCAGCTGTCAGAAAAGACGAAATTATGAAATTTACCTGCAACTGGATGGACATGGAGACTATCATGCTGAGTGAAATTAGTCAGAAGGAAAAGGACAGATATAGAATGATTGCATTCATTAATGGGATATAAATAGATACTAGTGTTTTACTAGGTGTGGGAAATGGTAATGTCAGACTAGAACTCACCATTAAATATACACAAAGAGACTTAAATGAAAAACTCTAAATATCTGCAGAGCTAGCCACAATGTGTAAAAGAGGGAGAGAGATGCAGAGACAGAGAGAGACAGAGAGAGAAAGAGAGGAAACGGGGGTATCTGCTATTGAGACAGTCTGGGGGTGGGCGGGAGTGGGTGGGGTACATTGGTGGTGGGAATGGGGCACTGGTGGAGGGATGGGTGCTGGAATACTGTATTACCAAGAATCAATTATGAACAGCTTTGTAACTGTATGTCTCAAGGTGGTATAATAAAATATTTTAAAAAATAAAAAATCAAAATAAATAAAATGAAACACCTGGGCTGAAGAGATAGCACAGGGGTTAAAGTGTTTCCCTTGCATGCAGCAAGTGTCAGTTTGACTCTGATGCCATGTATGGTCCCCTGAGCACCACCAAGGGTATTTGCTGAGCACTGTGCCTAGTACAGCCAAGTACGGCCGTATCACACTAACAAAAGAACACCAAGAATTGTCTTATGAATCTATTCTTTATGAATTGATTATAATTGTTTCCATCTTTATTAATTGTTTAGTATTTGTGTTTTTAACAGAACCACTCAGATTTGCTTTCTCTCTCCTTCTCCCGGTCCCAAAGAAAGAGAAGAATGATCATCAATGGTAAAGGGCAGTTGAAAAGCAATACCTAGCAATGCTCAGGAGAGGATGCTCTGGCTCCTCCTCATGGTTTAGGTTCTCTGCACATTTAGAGAATCTTCTCTAGTAGCAAACTATAAATGAACACTGAATGTATAATCTTGTTTAGTATTTTCAATAGACACAATTATAACTTGGTTGTTTTATAGCTTAGTTGGAAAGTGATATTTTATATTTAAGCATTTTTTATTTTAATTATTTTTAGTTAGCGGGGGGCCCTTGAAGTGTCAAGGGCTATTCCTGGTTCTCTGGTCAGGAATGACTCCATGACTCCTGGCAGTGCTGGGTGACCATACAAGTGCCAGGATAGAAACCAGTGGTTAACCACATGCAAGGAAAAGTAACAACTTCCTATATTGTCTGGAAAATGAGTATTTATTTGGGTATTTCCAATTCCTTGTTACCATAAGTAATGCTTGAATCCCATTTTTGGGGGCAGATGAAGGAAGAATGATAGTTTATCTATAGTGCATTAGACTCCTAAAACAGAGTCTTAGTAGTTATTATACTGAAGGCACAACTTAAGACTCAGGTTGGAGAGATAGTACAGTAGGTAAGCAGCTTGCCTTGTATGCCGCTGACCCAGGTTCCATCCTCAGCACTGCATATGGTCCCCTATGCAACTCAGGAGTTATTGCTGAGAACAGAGATTGGAGCAAACCCTGATCATAGGCTAGTATGGGCCCAACAAAAAAAAACTTAAGATTTATTACATATTGCCAAGTTATTTCTGAAAAATGTTATAACTTATCTTTCTAGTAGCTATGTATGGGACTTCCTCAGGTTTGTAAAGTGCATCTTTACTAAAGTGGCATATGATTATATGGAGATATCTAATTATGTCATTACATCACATACAGGTGCTTAAAAACTCTTTCTGTTTTTTTAAATAGTATTTCCAGACAGTTATCTCCTACCTAGAAACAAGAAATGCTGTGTTCCAGACTTTCTCTGCTAAAAGTGTATGACTACCTGAGATTCAAGTTTCTGCTATGTGTTGACCTTCCAGCTACAGAACAGGACATGGATCAAAATAAGAATCTTTTGTTATGTATCCCCAGAAAGCAAAAATCAGGAAACTGAGTCGGTAGTGAATGCCAGGTACAACTGAGAGCAAATTCCCAGACCAACTATCAATGAATAGGAATCCAATGTTGGAAGTCCGAGGTAAGATCCAAGGGAATCATGTTGGAAGTCCGAGGTAAGATCCAAGGGAATGCAAGGATCGTGCAGGTAGGATTAGGAACGGACCAGGTCGATAAAGTGATAGGGCAGGTTACTCTGTGTGTTGAGGCTATATGGAAAGCACTTTCTTATTCTAAAATCCATGCTCCACAGTTGCAGTCATTATATCATTACAACCCATGGAAAGAACTTGGAGCACTGAGATTCAAACTCTTTTGAAATAAACTAAAACTGTGGACTGGTGGAACTAGAAAGAAACTATAGATAGTATAGCATTAAGGTAGTATAGAGTTTAAGGTTGTCTCCAAATCGCATTACATGTCCAATTGTAATGCAATTTGGAGACAACCGCTGGACTAGAGCCGTTACCGACTGGATCCCACGGGATGTCAAAAGATCACGTGGCGCGCCCACCTACAAGATGGTCAGACTTCCTTGTTAAGACCCTGAAGGAACGGTTTGAGGCTCTTCATATTCCTGAATCAACCAGATGCCATTGGGCTACATTGGCACGTGATAGGGTCCAATGGAAATGTTACTGGCACCCGCTCTAGCAAATCGATGAATAACGGGATTCAAGTGATCAAGTGATCAAGAGTTTAAGGTAGTATAGAGTTTAAGATGAGCATAAGGTACATGACTTTTGTAGTTGTCCTTCTTTGATCTTCAATACCACAAGGCCCCTGATCATCACCAGATGTAGTCCCCAAGACCCTGGTGTGGCCTTGGAGGCCCCTGAGGACCAACTGGGTGTGGCCCTGGAAGCCCCTGAGGACCAACTGTTGTGACCTGAATATTCTCAGGCATAGCAAGGTCCCAGTAGCACCCCATCCTTGGGACTTTACATTAGTCTGTCAGTCTTGTTGGGCAAGAGTCACCTGGAGAGTTCACTGGACTCCTGACCACTAATTAGAGGACTCTGCCATCCAAACAAAATGTAAATTTTTATATAATTCTTAGTATTTTTTTGCCACACCCAGCAATGCTTAGGGGTTATTCCATCTGCTCTCAGGAATTAGTCCTGACTATGCTTGGCAGGCTATGTGTGATGTTGGGGATTGGACCTAGGTAGTCCTCATGCAAGGCAAGTGCCCTACCCTCTGTACTATCACCCAGTCCTAGTACACCTGAAGTTTAAAGACTGTCTCAATATTTAAAAAAAGATCAGTTTATTTTATTTTATTTTTTTTGTTTGTTATTATACCACTGTGAGATAACAACTACAAAGATGTTCATAATTGGGTCTCAGTTATACAGTGTTCCAGCACCCATCCCTCCACCAGTGTCTCATTCCCACCACAATTGTCCCCACATTCCCTTCCACCCACCCCCAGCCCGTCTCTGTAGCATGCACTTTTTCTTTCCTCTCTCTCTGTCTCTGTCTCTCTCTCTGTCTCTGTGTATATGACCTCTGCCCAAGAGTAATAAAAAACTGAAATGTAATGATCTACTTTGGTCTGTGTTTGTGACTTTCATGATCTCAAACTTAGTTTGACCAGAAGCATTTTAACACTTCAAGAAGGGAAATTAAGTGTAGGGAAATTAATGGCTGGGAGTTCCTAAGAGGAAATGCTCTTGTCTGAAAATAGCAAGGTCCTAAAAGACAGGTAGATGATCAGAGAATTTCTATTTCATTTATCTTACCTGAGGCTGCCTCTCCAGAGATAGTATTACCATATTCCTATGCAAACAGCACATGTCTGTAAATGAATATATGAAAAACATAGTCAGGTAATTAGTTTTAATGATAAGCACCATCACTGTATTTTGTGACTGCTTCATAATCAGCATGCAGATGAGTTCCAGGTAAAACATAAATTGGTGATGGTCAGGTTTAAAAAATAGAACTACAACCAAGTCAACTCTGAGATGCAATTCCCTTTTTTTCTTTGCTGTCAGTCATGTTGTTGGAATCATGATAAATCTGATGACAAAAGCAAGAGCCTGTGTCTAGAAGGAAAATTGATTTTATTTTGCAAAAGGGTAGACATACTATTTTGACCGACTTTCTCCACCATGGTAAACTTTAGCTATCCCTTCTATAATCTTAGCAACGCCATGCATCACACATGAAGCCTTAGGATTTATAACCTTCCTAGAGTCTTTCATTATGGATCAGTTCCTTAAGCACAAGAGAGCAATCCCTCCTGGCCTTACTTCCCACATCAAGCTATTGGTGAACAAGCTGTTAGTCCCCACAGCCAGCAAGGATTGCATAGAGGAGTCAACATGCAACTCACTAATAGACTCATAACACAACTCTAGGTATGGCATTTAATGCTTGCCTTTTTTAATATTTTATTCTGTGTTGTTTTGAAAAATGGACAGAACTTTTATCTACATGCTAAATAAGATGGCAATATGTAGGTCAGTATGTACATATTCCAATTTCTGATTATATTTGAGGAAAAAACCTGGTATGAGACAGGTTTAGTATTGAAAGTCATATTTTAATCTCTTAGATGAGGACTCCACTATCAAAGTCTACTGTTTTTACTTTAATCTCTAAACAATTAGGTGACCACCATACTGACCATAATGAGAAGAATCCTCAGTAAGCATGATGCTTAATTAAATACAAATAGCAGTTATACACACTATTTATTGAACTTGTTATCTCTTGATCACTTGAATCCCGTTATTCATCAATTTGCTCGAGCGGGGCGCCAGTAACATTTCCATTCGACACTATTACATGCCAATGTAGCCCAATGGCATCTGGTTGATTCAGGAATAAAACTTGTTATACATGAGAGAAAGTGGTTTATGTGAATTTTCTGATTTAATTTTTATGTAAATCTTGGAGTAAGTAACACTATGGTTAAACATAAAGATTTTTGAACTAAACTTACTAGGCTGCTTGGAAAATCTAGAGTTCATTTACCTTGGTTTGAATCCAGACCTGTTGTAAATCTTTTTCAATGGACAAGTTACTTCTATGGGAAATAGTCAAAATAAAAATTATTGAAGACCATGCACAAAAGTCAGATCAAAATGAATGAAAGATATCAATATCAGAACTGAATCTATAAGATTAATCAAAGAAAACATAGGCAAAGTCTCCCACAATATTGAAGCTAAAGGCATCTTCAAAGATGAAATACCACTGACAAAGCAAGTGGAAGCAAAAATAAACAAATGGAAGTACAAGAAGATAAGCTTCTGCATCTCAAGTGAAATAGTGACCAAAATACAAACACAGCCCACAATCAGGAAAGGATATTTACTCAATACCCTATGATAAGTGGTTAATCTGAAATATAATATAAAGCACTTGTAGAACTTTACAAGAAAAAAAAATCCAACCCCATCTAAAACTGGGGAGAAGAAATGAACAAAAAAATTCCAAAAAAGAAGAAATTTGAATAGCTAAAAGGCATATGAAAAAATGCTCATCATCATTAATCATCAGGGAGATGCAAATTAAAACAATAATGAGGTATCATTTTACACCACAGAGACTGGCACACATTCAAAAGAATAAGAACAACAGTGCTGGTGTTGATGTAGGGAGAAAGGGACTCTCATTCACTGTTGGTGGGAGTACCGACTGGTCCAGCCCTTTAGGAAAACTATAGGGATATGCCTTCATAAAATAGATATTGGGATCCCATTTGACCCAGCAATACCACTCCTGGGATTATACCCTGGTGACCCAAATATACAAAGCAGAAACACTATCTGCACTTCAATGTTCATCACAGCTCTATTCACATTAGTCTGAATCTGGAAACAACCTAAATGCCCTCGAACAGAATACTGGATAAAAAAAAATGTGGTATATCTACACAATTTCCTCAATCCGGCCCAGGTATGGTGGTCCACAGACTCTCAGACATGGGGCAGAGCTGTTCCTTGCTCCCCCTGTGCCCAGCCATTCATGAGGTAGTCGGGAGGCATGGCGGGTCCTAGCCCTGGCCCACCACCTCAGCAGAGCCTCACAACAAGCCAGACCACCCCCCTCACTCCACCCGGCACCGCCATTTTCCACATTTGGACTTCCCTCTCGTCAGAACTCCACCCAGCAGACCAGCCCATCACAGCCTGGCTCTCGTGGCCGCTTGCGGCCATGCAGTTCATCAATAAATGCTTTATTTGGAGGTGTTTAAAAGAGTTTACCTCCCGCTCGGCAAGCCTGGCAAGCTTCTCGTGTTGTATTTGATATGCCAAATTCCAGTAACAATTATATTAGGTCATTCTCATGACCTAATATAATGGTTTGAGGCTCTTTATGTTCCTGTAGCAAGCCGATGCCCCTGGCTCTACTGGCATGAGACAGGACATATGGAGATATTACTGGTGCCCGCTCTAGCAAATAGATGACCAACGGGAAGATCGAGATCATGAGATCGTGATATCAACACAATGGAATACTATACAGCCATCAGTAAAGACAAAGTCATGAAATTTACCTGCAAATGGATGGACATGGAGATTATCATGCTGAGTGAAATTATTTGCATGGCATAAATATATATGTACATATTATGATACCAATATCCAAGGTCAAGTGAAGCATATATCGGGAGGTCTTGTCAAAGGTGGAAATTATCACAAACGTGTGGGAGTCAGAGTTTAGGTAAGACAGAAAATGGAACAGGGTGCTAATAATAGTCGAGGGTACTAATGCCAACCTAGAACTGAGCATTAAATAGAGGCAAAAGGATTCACATGACAACCTTTTAATGTATGTTCTGTAATCCATAGTCTGGAAGGGAAGGAAAAGAGAAAGAGAGAGAAAGGCAAAGAAATAAAGAACCTGCCATGGAGCAGGGCTGGGGAAGGAGGGAGGGAACCGGGGACGTTGGTGGTGGGAGATGGGCACTGGTGGAGGGACGGGTGCTGAAACTCTGTATGACCAAAACCCAAACATGAACTTTTTAATTGTGTATCTTTTTATTTGTATGGAGATGGGCACTGGTGGAGGGACGGGTGCTGAAACACTGTATGACCAAAACCCAAACATGACCTTTTTAATTGTATATCTTTTTTATTTGTATATCTCACGGTGGTATAATAAAATACTTAAAAAAAAGAAATTAATCAGAAGGAAAATGTCAGATATAGAATGACTGCGTTCATTAATGGGATATAAACATATGCCAGTGTTCTACTAAGTATGGGAAATGGTAACACCAGACTGAACTAGGCATTGAATAAACATAGAGTTTTACATAATGAACCCTGTCTGTAGAGCAAGCCACAGTGTGTAAGAAAAGAGAGACAGAGAGTGTGTGAAAGAGGGAGAGAAAGAGAGAGAGAGGAGAGAGGAAAACAAAAAGTGTCTGCTATAAAGGCAGGCTGTGGGAGGTGGGAAGGAATGTGGGAACATTGGTGGTGGGAATGGGGCACGAGTGGAGGGACGGGTGCTGGAACACTGATGACTGAAACCCAATTATGAACAACTTTGTAATTGTATATCTCATGGTGGTATAATAAAAAATTAAAAACACACATGAGCAAAAATATAACAGGGTTACAACTTTTAAAGACACCACAGACAGTGTATTATCCAATCCATTGAGTGGACTTAGGTTCCATGACAGTCTGTCAACAAGGACCACTCTCAGTCAGTTACTCTGGACTGTTTCGATCAGAAATGCCTTAGACGTCTCTTCCCTCAATTCAGGCTCAATTAATAGGACATACTGCAGACACTTTGTTAATGAAAGTCATGAAAATAAATGAGAATCAAATAAAATGTGTCTCTCCCTGCTCAAACGATTAACTCCTTGGCATCAGGTACAATTTATTCATTGTTTTATTCCCCAGGTGGCTTAACTGATTTGCACCTCCAGTAACAATATAATATAGTCATTTAATTAATATTAGAACATTGAATGGCTTTAGGAATATTTGCATTGATAAAATTACCTTCCTACTTTGCATTCTACAACTACTCATGAATTTAGAATAAACAGTCTCAATTGTGAGATTCCTTTTTCAGTGTCATCTTGGAGTACTTAGAAATTAATTCGTGTTTTGCACTGGTAGGTGCAAAAAATGGAGAACTATATACCAAGATTTTTTTTTTTTTGCTTTTTGGGTCACAACCAGCATGTTCAGGGGTTACTCCTGGCTCTGCACTCAGGAATTAGTCCTGACAGTGCTCAGGGGAACATATGGGATGCCGGGGATTGAACCCAGGTGAGCTGCATGCAAGGCAAGCGCCCTACCCACTGGGCTATCGCTCCGGCCCCTTTTAACAGGTTTTAACAGGTCATCTGCAAGCGAATGTGAGATATCCTCCTGCTAATTTGATAAAATTTTGTAAAGCATATGCTTTTGACTGTGTACATGGTTTCAATGAACAAGCAAAATAAAAGTAATTGGATTTTCTATTTTAAATAATTGGGTTACTTACTAATTTGATACAAATTAAATATCTTTTCTATTATTTTAAATAAAACCTTTTAACTCAGCAGCACAAAGTGTTAAGACTTAAGGGTATTTTTTACTAAGGTTATTCATCAACTTTCAGTATTATTTGTATTAAACATTTTGTTTGGTGTGGTTTCATTTTGTTTCATTAGTGGGTAGCATTCAGCAGCGTTCAGGGCTTACTACTGGCTATGTGATCAGGCATCACCCCTGGCAGGATTCAGGGACCATATGGGGTTGTGGGGATTGATCTGGGGTCAGTCCTGTGCCAAGAAAGTTGGAGCAAAGAGTAATGTGAATTATCAGTGATGAAGGGTTGAGAGGTTATATTTCTTGCCATGGTGGCCTCCCTTGTTGCCCTTCTATATCTGGTAAGTTTCCTGGGATGGGTCATTTTCGCTCATGAGACTAAACTCCATTGATGTGAAATCTTGTTGAGTAAGCTTTCCTTATGCATTAAGCTGCAGTCTGCCTTGTTTTTTCCTCCCTTACTTCATCCGCATTCTGCTTTCTGGGACTCTGGAGGCAGGACTGTGTGCCCAGCATTGTGGCTCTCTCCGTTAGACTCTGACAGAGGTAACTTATTATTTGGTGACATAGGACTGTAACACAAATTAGAAGAAGTAAATAGCAGGCACCTTGAAGTAAAAGGGAATATGACAGGAAATGCATTTATAAGTAAATCCCCACTAATTTCACATCATGTTAAAACACAAACAACTTAATTTCTTTTCTTGGAGCAAGGATAAACACAAATTGGTCTTGAGGAGAAAAAAAACAATGTGGGTTTGCTGAGATTTCTAAATGAAAAGGCCAGGAGCTGGAGAGAAAGAACAGTGGATAAAGAAAGGCACTTGATCAGATTTGATCCCCAGAACTGCTTGTAGTTGCCAGAAGTGATCCCTGGGCACAGAGCTTGGAATAAGTCCGGTCATTGCCATGTGTGCCCCGGAAACCAAATAGTTATAATAATAAAAAAAATAGCAGGGTCGGAGCGATAATACAGTGGGTAGGGCATCTGTCTTGCACGCAGACAACCTGGGTTCAATCTCCGGCATCCCATATGGTCCCCAGAGCACCGCCAGGAGTAATTTCTGAGTGCAGAGCCAGGAGTAACCCCTGAGCATCTCTAGGTGTGACCCAGAAAGAAAAAAAGAAAAAAAAAAAAAAGCAGTACTTGCTATTAGGTAATTTAAAAGTACAGATTTATTAAAAATAATTTTTTGATCCCAAACAAGAAACAATCTTGATAGTTTCCTCAAATTACTTTCCCAAGTATTGAGTGCAAAACCTTGGGAGATGATCATCCAATAAGAAGGTTTTTTGTGGTCTTCTAGCAATTCTCTGCTCTTGAATAGAATCTAGCATTAAACTGCCTTACAGTGAAGACTAAAATGAAGGCACAAAATAATATAATGTGAATGATCTCATTTTGGGAATTCGGTGTTGCTATGGGTCAGCTAGCTGTCGTAGTTCCAACACTATAAGTTGTGCAGTTCATTCAAGGAGGCTTCTGATAAGAGGGGTCAGATGATAAATTAAAATTTGGGAGTGGGGGCCGGAGCGATAGCCCAGCGGGTAGGGCGCTTGCTCTTGCACGCGGCCGGCCTCTGCCGGCCTGGGTTGATCCCGGCATCCCATATGGTCCCCCGAGCACCGCCAGGAGTAATTCCTGAGTGCAGAGCCAGGAGTAACCCCTGAGCATTGCCGGGTGTGACCCAAAAAAGGCAAAAAAAAAAATTGGGAGTGGGGGCTGGGCAAAGACAAAAGAGGGTTTCCTTCAGCTGACTTGACTCATTAATAAGATTTGGATGTCAGACGTCCCCAGGTTTCCTTCACACCATCATTCTAACCGTAAACTGTTTAAATAGATATGCAATCTTTTGACCATTTCCCATCATTTCCCTTTCTGAGCTTAGTAACAAAACAAAGGACTCAAAGTTTTCCCACTCAAAAAATGGACCCATCTGTTCTTGTGCTACTAATAGTCTCTATTCCTCTTTGATGACTTAGAAGTCAGGGAAATATTTCTGGAAAATTTAGTGAAAAAAAAATAAATGGATGAACTTTTGAGAATTTAATGGTGGTTTTCAGATTAAAGTCAGCAGGCTCTTGGTGACGTTTTTAAATAGAAGGGAATAAAGTTCCCAAGGAATGCTAAAGGGGGCAGATATTGCAAAAAATATTTTTCCAAAGAAAGAGGAAATGGTGAATACCATAAAGTCTACAATAGAAATATTTTCTTGAATATGAGCAAGTCAGGAATAGGAAAGAAGGCCAGAGCTTCGAGTATATTGAAATGATAGAGACGTGATCAGTTTTCTCTGCATGCTGCAACAAATAACTACAAATGTAATAGCATAAAACATCACAATGTTTCTTACAATTAGTTTGTCTGGGTTTCTGATTACAAGTCTCCTATGCACTTTACTAGAATAAAAGTAAGATATTCGTATGCCCATTCTTCTCTGGAAGTTTTAGTAGAAAGCCCACATGCTTGTTTTATCCTACTTCTCAAAGAACACCCATTCAGTCACTGGCTTATGGCATCCACCATCCATCTACAAAGTCACAATGTGTTGTTGATTTTTGTCCCCTTACCTCCTTCTGATTTTCTTTTTATTTGTTTGCTTTTTTTGTGACACACTTAGTGGTGCTCAGGGTTTACTCCTTGCTCTGTGCCTAGAAGTCACTCTTGGAGTTGTTAGAGGAACTTTATAGTGTGGGGATTGAATTGGGAGAAACTATGTGCAAAACTAACATCATACTCACTGTACTATCTCTTTGGCTTCCCCTTTCTACCTTCTCTGTCTGCCTGCTCTACACTTAAGAGTCATGTGCTTGTACTGTCTTCACATGAATAATCTAAACTAATCTCTCTATTCTAAGGTCAATAAATCCATAAAATCAATTCCATCTGGAGCCTAAACTCCTCCCTGCCATGTAAGGTATTATGTCCACTGCCACTTGGTTTGAAGGCATAAACATCTTTGCCAAATCATCGCTCTGCCTACTATAGAGAGGAAATTGAGGAAACATGGGTGCAATGATTTATTTTTAATTATTTACATTAAAATTTAAATTTAATCAATAAATTTAGTCTAATTAATAAAATTGATTCATTTCCTCAAAATAAAACAAGAAACAATTGAGGCTGGTATTAGTATTTTCAAGAAGCCAAAAGAAGTGCACATAGTCTATGAGTTTGAAACAGCATCAACTAACTTTCCTGATATTCCAATATTAACTTTATATCCAGTACATACCCTGCTTTGCTTACTAGTGATCAGCTCCTTATTTAAGCATTTTTGTTTAATTTTGCTTCTCTTTGAGCAGTAACAACATAAAAGGGAGACAGTTTGATGAGTAACTGAGTTTATTTTGTTGACAGTCAATGTCCAGAGAAGACATGAAATATTTATTTAGTAACTTATATAAATCATACCCAGACAGTCTGATATTTTCTTTCTTCCAAAATTTAGGTTGCTTTAAAACTGGCAATAAAATATCAAAGTTCCCACAATCTATCTGTTTTAATTTAATTTAATTTATTTTTTAATTTTTTAATTTTATTGACCTCACCATGCCATACATTTAGAGGGCTGCTATTGAACGGGTTTCAGTCTACAATTTCCAACACCCATCACTCCACCAGTGCACATTTTTACCACCAATTTGTCCCTTCACCTGCCGGCCACTCCTCACCTCCTCTCAGCCTGTCTCTATGGCAGATGCTTTCCTTATTTATCATTCTCTCTCTCCCCTCCCAGTGGGCATCG